>CALYDD020000392.1:0-66715 GCA_944472135.2 Trichobilharzia regenti | reverse complement strand
AAGGTACTCACATAACTTTCTTGTTTTGTTTATATACATGAGTAAAAATTGACTAGACATTTGTATAAAATCGATTTAAGATAAAGTACATTCGGAAATAATAATAGTGTTGTCAATAAAATACAATCAGATGGGAAATAAGATGTTTTTATAGTAAAATAAATAACTTATTAGTATGTTATAATGTTGACTGAAATACTTTCTAACATTATTTATTATCCTCTGATCTGGCTGGTAATGATGTCTTCCATATCTCTGGTATTTGCGTTGAGTCACTTCTACTGCATC
This sequence comes from Trichobilharzia regenti, assembly GCA_944472135.2. Classification (NCBI taxonomy): domain Eukaryota; kingdom Metazoa; phylum Platyhelminthes; class Trematoda; order Strigeidida; family Schistosomatidae; genus Trichobilharzia; species Trichobilharzia regenti. Next base: position 66,427 of record CALYDD020000392.1, on the reverse strand, counting down.
TGTTGGGTGAAGGACTCGATGATAGCACTAATATTGTTTCCGAATGTACTTCTTCTTCCATTCTGTTTCACGCATGCCTTGTATTGATTTTATTCAAATGTCTAATCAATTTCCACTCATGTACATAAACGAAGCAAGAGAGTTGTGTGAGGAGTACCTTGATATGATTACAAGTAATAAATTGTACTCAAAACATGTTATCAGTAAACACTGCGTGACTACTTTATCAAAATAAAATTTTATCTATAGTGGAATAATGAACAATGTAAGAAAGCGTCTGAACTAGCTTTCTTTTGAACACACATAATTTAGTTATCTTCAGGTGGATTCCAACAGCTACAACTATACATAAAAGCCGAACTCGTAAGGCGAAATTACGATTCATCAGAATACGGCAGGTAACTTTAAATGCATTGTGAAACATGGACTTTATGCTAAATATCTACAGGATGAGCTAAAATCGAGCTACGAATAAACCTTGTTTGTTCCTTGTTTAACCACACAGGATGATGTTCAGAAATCCGATGATAGAAAGAAGTAATTACATATGTGTATGCATGGATATATGCAACATAGGCGTCCATCTGCTTGTTACCATGATGTCTAAACTAGGAGTTGTAATGGACAACTTTTGACATCAGATAATTCCAGATGGCTTGAATAATTTTGTTTAATATGGCAGAATAAACTATTGAAAATTTAATTTAATTTTAGATTTTCCCGTCCACTGATTGGACCGAAGTGCTCGATCTCAAGTCGACATGTCTGTCGGCTTCTTGTGCAGATGCTTCGACGATGTCTGGGCATTTAGTTAATATTTAATTGGTAGATGGTGACTAGCAGTGGAATCCAGGATGCGCATTTCGTCCTATTTGTGACTCATCATCTGCAGGTACCTGCATTTCTCAGTAAGTGATGATGTTCCCACCGAGACTCGAACCCGGTGCCCATAGTTTCAAACGCCAAAGCGTTATCCACTAGACTATACTTGGGCCACGAGAGCCACCTGTTGTGCAAAGGGTTATATTAATTTATTTGAATTTTAGATTTTCCCATCGATAGATTGGACCAAAGTGCTCGGTCTCAGGTTGGAATCCAGATGACGAGTCCCAAATAGGGCGAAATGCGCATCCTGGATTCCACTGCTAGTCACCATCTACCAATTAAATATAAACTATTGAAAATTTAAAATGTCATGCTCAAAAAGTTCATGACTTTACTTCAACTCACTATGTCACTTACTAAAACTCTGGACACATTAATTTATATTCAGAGATGCAGATATCAAGCAAATTGATGTTATCCAGCTTATGCTTAATCAGAGAAACGCCGACGAATTGAAACCAGAAGTCTACAATCTTTACCTTTGTTAAGGATATATTCGTGATAAAAAAAGGAGTTTTTGAAATTGCCAATGTTTATTTAATAACTGTAACTTGGTAATCAATTTCACTCTCCACACTTTGAGATTAATTACCTTTATAAAGTTTACACGTTATGTCTAGCTGATAGAAGTCTGTCTATGCAAACATATACAGTTTGATGTCCATGAGTCACAAATAGAGTACAATTGCTCTTCCATAATCAAATCGGATGATCAACAGTTCAAATGTATTCTGGCAACAATTCTGACTATGATCTAACTTCAGTTAGAGAACCATTGGAAAACGAGGAAGTATTGGACAACTGTTTCGTCCTTCCTCTTTGGGATGCTTCATCAGTACGCACCTTTGACCCCACCATGGATCGAACCCAGGACCCTGAAGGTTACAAGGCGAGTGTTTGTTAACCATTTCAGTTACTGTGATGGAATCTAATGGTCTATCGATTATAACCCTCATCAATTTGCGATAGCATTAACAGCTTTGCATTATTAGATAAAATTAAGAAAAATTATATTTCCCAAGTATGCAATGAGTCCTAATTTGATGTTAAGTGGTTGGAAACAATCGGCAGGAAGCTCTGGTCCTAAGATTAATGCTTGATGGCACTCGTCAGTAAAGTGTACCCTTCAACTTTGAAGGAAATGACAAGCGAGTAAAAAGTGTTACTGTTGCTACTTAACAACTAAATATACAGAAATGTTTTACTCAAACATATATACACAACTAGTATGAACTTACTTTCCGTGTAAATGAACTTGCATAACATGCTTTGCTAGAGTGGTATCACGTTGGACATCATGTTCATCGCGTATAATAAAAATCATATCGAAACGTGATAAAATTGTTGGCATAAAATCAATATTATCTTCACCCTTTGTATTATCCCAACGACCATAAACACTATTAGCAGCAGCTAATACAGAACAACGACTATTTAGTGTTGTTGTAATTCCAGCCTAAAGAAAGATATCAAAAAGAAAATTAGTGAAATATTTGTTAGTTGTCTTCTCTAATTTTTACAGATTCAAACGTATTTGTAATGCATATCACCGTATATTAACTGAGTGAAGGGAGTGTATGGGCGGTTGTTACTTCCCGGTTGTGTTATGGCAGAGCCCAGGAAACATCTGCTTGAGACCAGTCAAAGATGGCTTGTTTGAAGTGGTTTTTGAAGGTGTGTCTGTATTACCTTTTTACTACCACAAGGTAAGTCGAGGTGCACAATTATCGGGGTCAGTCTTTTCTACCCCACCCCATTCTCCAGGGTTAAGAGGCAATATATCTAGCTTGGCTGTCATCTGAGAGGAACACCTTATTACAGTCATATACGACTTTGTTAACAGACTTCCAACTTAGTATGGCCAACTTATACTATTATGGTAACGGCTTTTCGTTTAACTGCTATTTAAATGACTTTACAGGTATGTTAAGGACCTGCGGGGACATTCGTTCCAGTCAGTGTACCTCGTTTAGTCACTGTGATATGCAGGCTCAATCGCCACATCAAGGTAACGGCTATCGGTCGGAATCTCAGCATATTACCTTTCAGATAGCATTGTTCCTAATTTGTATGTCATATTTAGATATGCTTCTACTGAAATGTGGCCATTACAACATATCTCGTAGACGACTACAACAGAAAAATCCATTTCTACTTACTGGTTGGTGTATTTACTAATGTAATATTTTTTTCTCGAATATATATTTAATTAGGTATATTAGTAGTTATCAGACATTCAATCTGAAAATGGTAATTTGACATTATGCTAAGTAAAGTAATTTTAGTATGTTTTTAACGATTTAGCAGTACGACACTAATTGTCATCCTAGGCAAAATCATGTCAGCTTTAGGAGGAAAAAAACAGCTGAATAGTGAAACAAAATGTGATTTTAGCAATTCGTTCTTTAAGATAAAAATTTATCGGCATGTTTCGAGGTAACAATGACAAAAGATGAGGAACCCAAATCATACTGTCTCCCCTCCCACCCCCCACCCCCAACACCAATTAACATTTCTGATAGTATATCTAAAGTGTTATATGATTTCAGCCTTAAGGAGATGGAATAAAATGAAATCGTTCAGTAAGGAGGTAAATTTCAATCGATGAGTTTGTGAAGCTGTATCGATTGAGATGACTACGATACGTGACATACATGCTTAAACTATCTAATTTCCGCGTCAATCAATGCTGGCTAGTATAGGATTAGGAAGGAAAAGAAATATAAGTGTTCGGATGAACACTTAACATTTATCCACGAAGTCTTAGACTATTGAGTCAGCCATAAGTGTACACTGCCTGGTTGGGCACTCTGATATGCTGGAGCATACTGGCGATATGGACCGTCGTATTAATTTACAAACAGAATAGAAGTGAGCAGACGAACTAAACTAATTCCAACACAAAATTAGTTCCTTTAACTGAACTCCACGTAGTAAGTAACTAATGTCATGTGCAGACTAAATTCTATCAGTCAAGCTTGCAATGTGGCCACCATGCTAGGTGGCTCATCATCATGGTGCGTTCAGAATTGTAGTTATTAGATAGTTGGAGGCGATCGCCAAGAATCCTTTGATTTAGGTTTAGCGCTAGTTGGCACTCACCAGTCAGCAAGGCGTAACTGCAACCTCTAAGGAACTCATGTCCCCTCTGAGATTCGAACCCGTGTTACCTAGTGAGTACTGCAAGAAGAGACGTTACCAGCGAGCTATTCGCGCTGGCGATTGACCTCCTGACAAGTTTTAACAAGGACGAAACCTAGGTCCAGGGTTTCCTGTCGGTTGCCTCTAACCATATGATAACAACAGTTTACCAGTCATAAATTGAATGATTAATGGGAGAGTAACCATCATTCACACTTAGGTATGATGCTGATTAAATAGTATCAATTAAATTTGCAACGTAGTGATGGTTACCAACAACGAAGCCAGGTGGTAATTTGCCATTGAGATGGAATTTTGATTTGATGTTAATATATTTAGGTCGTATATCAAAATATCTTGATTAAAACATATCATAGGATGAAGAAAAAGAACTAGCTAGTGTGAATAACTGCTAAGGTTTACCACACTAGGAAAATGAGCGAATCTAACATTACGATATGAGCACAACATTCACGTATAAAATATTAGCTAAAATAATCGGACTAGATATTGTTGTTCTATACAAGATCATAAGTTTATTTGATGTAACACACAGTTATACAGTATTATCACCATGTCCTTGAGTGTTTAATCAAATAAGCTTATCTGCTGTTATGAAATTATGTATGTGTCTACGGCAATGTTCAAATCCTACTCTTACGCTAGATATGTTGCATTTTCATCAGAATTAATCACGAACATTTACAGGGGTTTTTTTTGTAGAAGGGGATAAAGGAGAAACCAAACGATACGAAAAAAAGTTATTAACATAAAAACATTTCGATGAAGGAAAAATAGTTGTTGATTGTCCTAATGATTTATTATTATCAATATTATTATTAGTATCATTAAGAACATATGGTGATAACAATGTTTACCATCGAAATAGAATGTTCAATTAACAATGATAAAAGCGTGTAGTATTAAGTGAGCAAGTATAACTACTACTGAATTTACTTGAAACAAAGATTCATTACTGAATTACTAAACCATATCGATTATATATATATATATATATATGATTTTATTCTTTTAGGTTCCCAGTGGAACATAGGGCTACTAGCTAGACCTTTGAAGTTTCAGTAGCAGTGGTGTTTATTTTTACGAGATGGGGTTGCTAGCCTCATGCTCAACCCTCCCTCTGTACCAGTCTTACTACTGGCTTAGCGAGGTAAAGGAGTGTGTTGGTAGGGATCGAACCCCGAGTCACCTACGTGGTTGGCGAGAATCCTACCGCAGTGCCATCGACGCATTCTTTCACTGAATTGATCTCACTTTTGCAGAGAACCTTTACTGAAGGTCATAGACTGGGTGTTGTAAAAGACAATTGTGAGCACCACCAGAAAATGAAGTCCTGGCTATCCATTTTCCTCTATTCTTTGCATTATGAATGGGATACAGGGGTTTTGAGCTTTGAATTTTCAGCAACGGTGGTGTTATTTTTACAGACTGGAGTTTCTAGCCTCATGTCCCAATCGTCTCATTTCTCCGGGCTGTTATTGAATTAGGAGAGCGTGGGAGTCGTACTCAGACCTCCCCCACATGGCTAGCGAGGACTCTACTATTGAATCACCGATGTACAATGGGTAAGTATAGTGTTAAAATATTGATTACTTACGGGCCTCCTCTATCTAGGAAGAATTGGAATGTATGATATATTTTAAAGTATATTCCTGATTGAGTGGGATTCTGGATTGTTTGAAAAGAATTAGGATTTATGATTTACCATCCATTACATAAATAACAAACACATTATTTATGTGGAAAAGGAACTCTGGTGGTGCAGCAAACCGGAGACCAGAACCTATCGCAAGCAAATTATGTAGAAGGAAATAGAGATGGATTACAAACACGCTAAGGACACCGTTGAGTGACTTCACATTTACCAAGAAACCCCTCAATTTGAACCCAATTTGGAGACGACGAGTTGGACGTCGGTGCGAGGGTGAAATGGAGGAGATAGTGTAAGAAGAAAGTGAAGGCTAACGGGGAAATCATGGAGCTAACTAAAACAGACCGCAGGGTACAAAGTAAAATGCAGATATGCTACTGATGCGCTATGTTCTCCTGGGAAAATAAGAAAATAATAATCACAACGAATATGTAGCGGTAAATATCAGAAAGAAAATACACACATAAACACAACATAACAGTTACCTTAGCTATTGAAATAGTTTGTTGTTCCATAGCTTCATGAATAGCAACACGATCATCTTCACGCATTTTATCAAATTCATCAATACAAACAACACCGCCATCAGCTAGCACCATAGCTCCACCTTCCATTATAAAGTTACGCTGTAAGTGAAATGAGAAAGATAAGTTGACAGATAGGCAAGCGTTTAACTTGAAGTTGTCTGGTTGTCGGTGACCAGCGGTGGAATCCAGGGTGCGCATTCGTCCTGTTTAGGACTTGTCAGTTGCATAAGCCCGCAATTCTTAGTGAGCGATGATACTACCGCTGAAACTAGAAACCAGTACCTATTGTTTCAAATACCAACGCATTATCCACAAGACCACTTGAGTCGCCTCTTGTACAACCGGCGTCAGCTATTATTTATTCAAATCAATTTTTGTTTACCCCGTTGATTGATGGCACCGAAATGCCTGGTCTCTGTTGATATGTCGGACGATTCGACGATGTTTTGGGATTAATTTGAAGTAAGTTAGGTTAATCCTCATATATCGTTAAGGCCTTCGTCCATACTAAGAGCCAACATGCCACAACAGAGGCAGGAAATTTCGGTTCGATCAATTTTACATAGAAAAAAATTGACTTGGACAAATAATCGATAAACTTAATCCATTTTAACTAAATTACATAACTATAAGCCACTTGAAACCTATTTCCAACTTAGGTGATACTGTTGTGGCTTGTCGACAAAGTCATTTAGTGCATGTAACACATGTGGAAAGCATAAAAAAGAAGTAGTAGACAGCCTAAACACTGGTACACTGCAATATGTATGCGCTAATTTTATATTTTTCTTATGAGTCTAACTGGAAATTATGTGATTACTTTGTAATTTCATGTTTGAGCGCGGATTGACATCATTTAGAAAGTCACCGAAAACCAGACAGTGTACTGGACAGGTAGGCCAAAACGTCTGTCAGACCAAAATTGAAAACAGGGAAATTCTTGCAAACAAAAACTTGAAAATAATCCGATGCTCACTAGTGATTGATAACAGGATGAGTTCACCTGAACTCTTAGTGGGAAGTCGTGATCGATGGGATCCACCAGTTTAGGTGTGGAGACAAATACTCGCTAAATACATACGCTGGCGATGTTGTTAAAAGTCGCAAATGGATGCAGTGAATGGTCAACAGCCTCACCTTGTAATCTGAAGGTCCTAGTCGGGGGGGGGGTTATGGGTGAGTACTGCTAAAACAGTCAGTCCTTAACTACGACGAAACCAACCAAACCCTTACATACTAATATTTGAAAACCTTATAATTTATTATTCCCTCATAATTCAGTAGTTATGTGGGATAAAAACATATTTTTACCTTGTAACATCTATGGAAAGTTTAGTAAAACACACATAACTACCAGTCAACTTATTGCATCGGTTTCATAGTCAAACGTATATATTTTCAGATACTGAGGTAAAACAGGTGATGTTCGATGATAATTAACCAAAGGGACTTCTACAGTCGTTGTCATAGAAAATCTGTTTGCTTACGCTAGTTTCACTAGGCAGACAGTTACAATCACAATAAAAGTTAAACAATGATATTGGGACAGAATTGTACTCCAAATCAAAGAATTTAGTAACAGTAAGCGAAACTGACTTACAGTATACGGATCTCGGGTAACAGAAGCTGTGAGACCAGCCCGTGAACTACCTTCGCCAGAAGTATATACACCAATAGGAGAACATCGTTCTACAAATGTTAAAAGCTGTGATTTAGCTGTTCCAGGATCACCCAACATCAACATGTTTATATCACCACGACGCATAAGTCCATCTGGAAGACTAGAAGGAAAAAAAAGTTATAAATGGATTGAAAGAGTTTTAACTACCATCAGAATAAATTAAGTCTTGAAAATATGATTAGATCACAACATAAATTCATTTTATTTTTATTTCACGTAATAATCATAATAATACCTTTAATGTTTTTTTCCTTCACGTTCCCAGTGGAACATAGGGCTTCAAGCTAGTGACTTGAAGTTTCTTTAGCAGTGTTTATTTTACAGGATGGGGTTGCTAGCCTCATGCCCGACCTTTCCTCTTTACCAGCATTATTTCAGGCTTAGCGAGGTAAAGGAGTGCGTCTGTGGCCGGAAATCGAACCCCGGACTATGTACACGGTCAGCGAGTGTCCTAACCGCTATACCGCCGACGCACACCTTCGATGTTGGAGACATATAAAGTAGATTACTTCAGAACTGTATCACTTTGAATCAAAATGCAAAACAACTAAACAAAAACATGACATTGTTCAGAATAGAAATTAGTCTTATTGGTTGAGAATGTGGAGAGCTGTTGATAACTGGTCTAGGCACTGTTAAACTTTCTAACCCTAATCTACCTACTGAAGTTTCGACAACAGGGTAGGACAAATAAACCCCCCCCCCCCAATCATATAATAGATGTGGCTCAATGCCAACTGCAAGGGATAACTAAAGCTGAGTTTTCAACGCAGAAATTAGCATGAAAGTACAGTTATTCTAGCTGCCACACTCCACTTGGCCCAAAAAGGTAGAGAGAGAAAGAACAATTGCATGGAGAAACATGAGGACATAATGGACCTAGGAGACTACGATTTTGAGTTGTATCGGCGGCAGTCTTTAGCCATTGGTCCCTAGCATCTGGAAGATGCAGGCCAAAGAGCCTACACCTCTCTGTGTGTCAGTCAACTGCATGAGAATACTAATTAAAGTTGTGTAGAATTATAATACAATGGGACAGGATGTGTACTACTTTTTAGGAACAAACAAGTATGAGATGAGAGAATAGCTAAAATGAAGATTTACAATCCTACACGATAGTTACAAGTTAAAATGAGTGGAACACCACAATTCAACAAAACAGTCTTCGTCTATCACATTTTTCCAGATGCTGAATAAATGAAATACAATTGACGTTTTGAAAACTAAACGAAATCAATTCTTTCATATTCCAATACAAACACATTCATCAACCTGAAACCAATCTCGAAATCTTCGTCACTCAACTCAGTCACAACAACAAAATCCAGTCGGATCTTCAATACAAACGTCAAGTCGGTCAGCACTTCTATACGGATCAGACACTTGGAGGGTCACAAAGAATATTTCCAACAGCCTGTTGCAAATCTTTATCAACAACTGTCTTCGCTGGCTCTATACTGAAGATCAGATGGTCAGGTCGGAAAGAATCACCAACAAGAAACTATGGGAACAAACAAAACAAGAACCAATCTCCAACCAACAAATATGCAGGAGAAAGTGGAGATGAATTGGACACTCGTTGAGAAGGCCACTGGGTGACATCGCGCGCCAGGCCATCGCTCAAGTGGAACCCGAAAGGAAAGCGGCGAGTGGGACGTCCAAGGGTGACATGGAGGAGATCATGTGAAGAGGAGTTGAAAGATTATGGACTAACATGGATGCAGGTGAAAAGTAGAGCAGGAGACAGAAGTGGCAAGTGGAGACGTGCAGTTGAAGCCCTATGTTCCACTAGGAACCCAAGGGAGCAACAATAATAATAATATTCCAACTTCATTTTTATGATTATATTGTTAAATAACAGGAAACTATTGAAATAACGGAGACTAACCATATATAGAAAGCCTTATACAAAAAGTTAACTTCCTATAAGTCGAAACAACAGAAGGAAAAAAACATGAAGAAAGTGTGAATAAAACGGTATAACACTAATACAATTGTTTACACACCCTAATATCATCACGATATACGGTTTAATATTGAAAATTTGATATAACCATAGTTCACCGTAAGAAACAAAACGTACGTCAGTCATAGTAGAAAAAGGGGGGCACAATGGAGAGTTGGTTCATTGGCTTAAGCACTCGGTTTTCAGCAGATGGGTCACGGGTTTGAGGCCCACCCACCTACTTCAGCTTGTGCAAATGGTTAGTATCACCAGCCCTCATATAATTAGTGTGGCTCTTAGTTTGGTAGACGGAAAAATCTATCCTCCGCCTAGACAAACAAAGAGGGACAGAAAGTTATATAACTGATGGTAAGGTTATGAGAATGTTTAGAATCCTGGTGACAAAAATTGACTGCATCAAGAACATCAAGATAAATTTTAGATCATATCACTAAGAATCTTCAACCACTGATCGGCAACACCTCTAGGACATCAATCAGTCAGCTTACATGGTTTAAATCGGTAAGTCATAGTTTCAATGATTGGCATCACAGCCCGGTCTGGTTATATTATCACAGAGATTTGACTTACTGAGTATCTGAGTTTCAATATAGAACACTGCACCGAAGTGCAACACAGTTCAACTTGCTATACCTCATGTAGTACAGAAAGGACAGAAAAAAAAGATTCAATGGAACTATAACGAGGAGGGAGAAAGAATAGTAACATGGAAAAACATGGGGATTTAATGGATCCAAGAGATCACACAGTGAATGAACCTGCACGACTAAAGATCCAATAGTCTCTAGCCATTGGTTCTTAGCATTCCGAAAAGCCCAACTAGGCAGTCAACACCTCCCTACGCAGTTAGCTCAAGCCAAGTGTCAAAGACTTTATAGACTGATGACAGGTTTTGATTTGACCACCTATAATTCTTGTACAGCCTAATCCTATGTCGGCTAACATTGCTCTTTGAGGAAGGTAATGGATGGGTCGAGATGCGCGACACGTGTCCTAGGTATCTCAACCATTTCAGCTCCAAAACCTCAGCAACTGACTTACACTCGTCGCCTAACTTCAATATTACTCACTGTATTATACTACCCAAACTACTTTACAACCTGGGATTAATATTCTCAAGCTCTACAAAATAAGTGTGACTTACGGTCTGGTACATAAAAGAATCTGTACCGAGGAACTGACTTTTGATTTATTTTAATTAAGTCGAGAAATTCGTTGTTTTGTTTTCTGAGCATAACAACAAGGACAATTTCTAAAAAGATATACTAAAATATGCTGACAGTACAAAAATACACAACCGACAGAATTAAATAAGGCAAAGGAGATTAAGCTTACACCAGCCACATCTTTCTAACCTTTTTTTATACAGAGAAGCGCACACTTCAATTTCTATAAGTAACGAGGCTATTTACAAACACACACACACACACACTTTACACTGAATACTTGATAGGGATGGTTAACTGATCGAGAAGACTTCTGGCTCAGGTGGGTGACTTTGATGTAGTTGTGTTCTCTAAGCTGGATAGTTTATTTGCAAAGCTTTTATTGCCCCAACACTAGGCAACCTCTTCAGTGCATACTTCAATTTGAAGTGAGCTTTTAGATTTCTCCACAAGTTTATTAGTCATCTCTCCTGGTGACCTTGAAAGTGATTGCTCGTTTTTGTGTTTTCACACCTTCTAGGCTACTTGTATTGGAACTGATTGTTTCCTTGTCTTGAACTTTGACCCTTTGTGTATGAGATGGTTAGGACATGTGTTACGTATGCCTAGTCATCGCCTTCCTCGACGAGCAATGTTAGCGGATATAGGGTCAGGCTGGAAAAAAGCTAGCGGAGGTCAAACAAAAACATGGCCTCGCCAGTCAATGAAATCTACAACAGTTAGTCTAAGCCACGTAGGAAGGTATAGACTTCCTGGTTGGGGTCCTCGGGACTGTAAAAACCAATGGTTGGAAACAATTGGTGAGATGGCTCAAAATCTTTCTCAGTGGCTGGCTGGTGCAGATGCATCCACTCCTTGTGACTTATGATTTCCAATGAAACTGTTTTGTTCTTCGTTATTACTCTTCCTTTGTCTCACACCTATGTTTACTGTCTCTATTATGCATTTCTTGTACTTTCTTCTGTTGCTTTGTGTGCTACATGGAGTGTGCCGACTTGAACTGCCGCACATCGGTGCAAAGTTCTATGTCGAAAACAGACAGACAGACAGACTTATCGGTTGATAAATTTTGTCTATCTCGATGTGTCTACTGATTGATGATTCACTGGAATAACAGGCAGGCTTCTAAAAATTCTCTAACATTCTTGTTGTTTCCTCTGTCTAAAATTTGGACGTTGTCCCAGTCGAATTGATGTCCGTGGTTGTCTGTATGTAGTGATATGAGGGAGTGGATATCATGTCTTTTGACGGCTAGCTTATGTTCGTGGATACGAAGACAAAGGGGACGTTCACTTTGGCCAATGTTGTGTTTTTCGCAGTTGTTACAATTTATTTTGTAGATGATGTTGGTTTTACCTACTTTCGTTCTTGAGTCTTTTGGTTGACATAGAGGCAACTGAGTGAAGTGATTTTGTTGGTTTGTGTGCGACGTCAATTCCTAGAGGTTAGAAGAGCCTTTCAGTGATTTCTGAGATGTCCTTTATATATGGTGGGACGATTCTCTTTGTACTTTTCTTGGGGGCCTTTGATCAAATCAAATCACTACTTATACAATGACTATGAATGAAATTAAAAGTTATTCAGAAGTGTTTGATTTAATTGAAGTTATATAACTCAACAGAATGGTATACATAGAGTAAAATAAATAACACTTGAATGTAGTCAAATCTAGACATACCGTTTACGTGATCCTCCAAATAAAAGGCAAGCGATAGCTTTTTTTATATCAGCACTACCGTATATAGATGGAGCGATACTTCGAGCCAATCTGTCATAAATGTTTGGTGAGTTGGCTAAAGAAATCAATTCTTCTTCTTGGTTTTCTGTTAAAGTTGCAGATGCACCTGTTGCATCTGTACCACCAGATACTAATGCACTACGTCCAGGACCTTCTGTATCAATGGATAGTCCTAAGACACGTATGTATGGTTGACGAACACCAGCATTTGATCGTTCATTTGCACCTGGACGCTATACAAGAAGATAAAATAAAATATGTTACCAGATAAACTCAAATAAATAAGACAAAAATAGAATGACCGTTTGTTGTATTTGATTTCAGTTGTGTTTATATAGCCTTAAGGATGAGAGTTGACTGATTTATTTCAGCAGTTTCACAAAGTCTCAAATAATACCTTCGACGTTAGATTTTTCAATAGGGTCAGCACGAAACCTTAAATCTTGATGATGATGATAGTTATCTGAGGAATATCAAGAAGGCATACTCCTCTTTGTGATTTGGACCCAGTGAACCTTTCGGATGGTGAATGATCTTTCTCACGATCATTACATTTAAAAGAGTATATTTCGTCTCCTCTTTTAACGAGAATACCTTATTCATAAAGTCGAAAAAACTATCATATCCTTTTTCGAAGGATGGACGAAAACTATGCCGACACCATAGACGACCTGGTACATCCGAAGGTGGGTATAAGTCTTCCGCACGAAATGCTTTCACATGACCACACGTCACTGCTAAGTAAGGTCGGGGTGGCCGAGCGGTCTAAGGCGTCAGATTCCAGAGTAATCTTCTAGGTGTTCTGGTACACGATGTGGGCGCGGGTTCGAATCCCACCTCGGACACACTGACAAGTAAGCCCTATTCACTGCCTTGACGGAGCGGGAGTATTCCTCACAAAAGTAAAGGCGTGATTTCGAAAGTCTGGCGCTCACGAAAAGACTGATGGACATTCTGGTCCACCTAGTAGATTTAGAAAATCCTGATTACAAACCTAGGTGTACATTAACTCCAGAATCCGAACGGATCAAATGGTGTATGAATCTGTTTTGATCATCATCAACCATGGGAACAGAGTTCCTGATGCTGTTCCACTGCCTTGTGGATCAGGTATCAAGTCAAAGGCACAAGGAGTGATCGCTTAAAACAACCACTTTCACTCTGGGAATCTAGGCAGTGTCCGAGATCTTTCACAAACTATGAGACTTTGTGTAGCGTACCTCTTCGTGCTTATAGTGTACTAAGTTTGTGTTTCAATAATAATATATATAATCTTCATTACCTTCTTCTTTACTATAATATGATCAGTGCTAGAATATTTTTCACTAAATGACAAGAGATGTATATCTAAGTTTTGCAGTTGACAGAATGGAGGAAGCTTAACTTCCTACTTATTATGCCATAACAACTTATATCATTTATGCTATTGTTTGAATGTCCGACAGTCTATAAAAAGAGCAATAGGAGCAGAGATATTTGAAGTTTAGCTCAAGGTTGAAATATAATCCACTAGGGACAAACGGAGATATATGAACAATTTTACAAGATATCAAAAGGGGTGCCCCCTACGAGATTATTGCAATGTCATTTGATGATCACTTCCAGTTTTCAACCTACTTCTATCGAGTTAATACCATTGTAGACAACCTTTGTGCTATGGTTATCTTTGAGTTCACGTGAGTGCTGCAGTGCTCTGTATTGTAAGCACCAAGAAATGCACTGAATTCATGGAACTGTATACAAATTTATGTAACAGACTTTGAGTAACATCAAGGTTACAGGTACCATCAGATTTTTGAAAGTGAAGTAGATTGAAAAGACTTAAAATATATGTGATTTAGTGATTAAAAGTCTTACATTGAAGCTAGTGAGTTACACGATTACTGAGACAATCAGTCTTCAATGTACTACAAGATTTTCAAAATGACAGTCTACATTGATCTTTGAAGCATTAACAAAATATCACAATTTTCCTTGAAATTGTGTCAGAACAACATTCAGAAGAATATAAGATATCACTTTTTTGTTTCATATAAAAATACTAAAATAGACCCAAAGTTTGTATTCAAACTCCATTCGAAACCCACAGTACTCCAGTGATTCTTTGTTGAAGCGCTTCTGAGTAATGGATTAGAATAATCTTTTACATGTTAATTTAATAATGCACTTAATAATTAATTTATATCTTTTGTATTCACAAAAGTATAAGAATATCTGTGAACCAACATACCAAATAAATATTTATTCTACAAAAAGCATTCAGCTTTGTATTTAATATTTGTGTATTAAGTGAGATATATAGGATATATATGGGATGAGTAGATCTGTGATTCAGTGGTCTGAGCTGATGACTTTCAACCAAATGGCCACGGGTTCGAACCCAGCCCCGCTTACAGAGGGCTGGGCAGCCGAGCGATACTACTAGCCCCCACACAGTGTGTGGCTCATTATCAACTGCATGGGTATGAAAGTGGTTGTTGAGTAGGGCTGATGTAGAATATTATTTCATAGATTTACAATTTGTACAAAACTAGGAAACTTACCTTATTGGCAACGGTGACACGGATGCAATATACACCAACTACTGTAACACGATTCCCAGGAACTACTTGCTCGCAAAGATATCTGTAAGAAAAATTTGTTGTGACAGAAAAACATGCACAGGTGACAGATGTTTCAAAATGATGTAGTCATGTAAATCACTGAAAGGTGACTCACGTGGAAATGTGTCCTAAAATAAATGTTTAGTTAATACGCAGAACGCTGAAGGTAGATGGAAGTTCTACTTAGTCTGTGATAGCCTTTATGATATTACTGTTGTTCCCCACTAAGATGACTTTCCAAAATCTCTTTTTTCAAATAATTACTACTAACTAAAAATAAAGCACCATTTCCCTAATTTAGGCGGGTTAACGAAAACCTCTCCAACAGCGTTTCCGGTTACTGATTTATTACATTTGGATGTTACAATGGGATTCATTGATATTTATATCCTTCACAATTAGTAGGTTAGTAGGAGTTCTTTGTCTTTTTAAAATTTTGAACTTTTTTGTTTATCCCAGGGATCCAGTTAGAAAGCTTTGAGAAAATACTGATAAAAATCCTGGTATTATTTCAGTGGTCGAAATTGCCGCATTACATGCATGAAATACAAGTAAAAGAAATGATAGAAATATGCTCAGATGTCGCAGTGTTGAGACAAAAGAATAAAAGGTTAAGCGTAAACATATTTTTTCATGATGCACTTGTTAGAAGTCCATGGGGAACGTGGAACTGTAATTACACTCAGCCCCTTAAGTAGCACAACTCCGCTGTTAGACCATGCTTCGGTGAAAGTAACTTAGTGAAAACAAGTATACAAGCGACCTTCATGAGACTGTGTATGTTCTGAGTATAGCCGTTTATGGTTGGTACGATTCATCGTGATATGCAGCTCAGATGACAGTTATCAATCGAGACAGGTTCACAGACAATAATCCATTTAGAACTACAACAGAAACCTGAGTTCACCTACATTTTAAAGCTTAACATATCTCAGCCAATCATTGGGTTTAGTACTGGAATCTAAACTTACACAAATTCAACTGGAACTCTGGTACAGGGAAACATCTATTCTAGGTAAATGGGTTACTTTAAGCAAACGTAACTGTCGTCTTTAAATTGCAGTTCGAGAGCTTTTAATCTACCAGCTCTTTACAGAGAACTATGGCTTACCGAAGTATTGCGGTTCGCAACTACTCTTCTTCTAGAACCGAACTTAAATGAGGTTGTACAGTATCGGTGGAGAGTGATTCTTTCCCAGAATTTCTATGAATTTATGAGGCGAATTTAAGGTATCACAGCCAAAGTCAAGGTCTGTCAAAAGTTGATCTTCGAGCACCAACCAAACACAAGAATGCTATGAAATGTCATCCCTAATCAAATCATGACTGCCTCTTTGGACTTGGGGAAGGCAGTACATAGTATTTTACTTATCTTCTAAGTACTTTTTCTGTGAACCTATGCGGTTAGGTAGCGTTTTGACTTTTGTGTTAAGGTTAGGAATAGGATTAAACTTACGATTAGGAGTTAAGATTACGGTCAGAGTTAGGGGTAGGTTAAAGAACAGTGTTAGAAGTATCAACAGATCTCAGTGCCGTGATCTACAGTCACCCGGACGAATACATCTATCGCGCATAGTATGATTTTTCTGAAGATTATCTGTGTGATGTGGTGAATCATCACCGGGGTTCTCGGATGTCCATAAGTGAGCAGTTTAATAACCACAATCCCACTAGTAAATAAAGCGTTGAATATATTTACGGATTACTTCAAGAGTGTATGTTGTTTGACAAGCGTAGATTAGTGGTGTCGAGCAATCAAATGCACAACTGGCACATGTTGCCGCAACTGGGTTAAGAGTACGTTTTCTCCTGGGAATGTAGAGCCCACAAGCATAACGCATTTCATCTTACACACGTAAACGTAAGTTGGTACGAAATAAGAGAACTGAGTGATATCACAATAGGAGTATTTTCAATCACAGGACATTTCCATAACTCATCATCAAAAACTAACTCGCCAACATTTCTAGAACCTCAGTCAAGCATACTAAACTTAACATAAGTTTTAGAAAATTAGGGAAGACGCTATGTTTTAGCATAACCACCTTTACACGTTTTTCAACCCCTTTCTCCTTCAACTAATAGTGCTACTGAGTGATAGTATGATACTCTTAGGTTAAAAGTTGAGTAAATCTATTAGGCTAAAGTGACCATAGACTAAATTTTGAGCACAAAATATTAGGAAACTTAGATAATAATCAAGAAAGGAATTACCTGTCACAATATAAAAGAACGTGGCGAGGCATCTCCCCATGAGGAACAGTTTCCGGTGTTTCTTGAAGCTTAATCGTCTGGAAGTCAACACAATGACATTTATCAGGAACAATAAAAAAGGGATCAATCGGACATCTGGCAACCTGAGGTCCGCCAGGTTGAGTGCTTGGACACTTCCGTGGTAAAGCGAAACCTTCTAATCCTGGCTTCACAGGGAGATTAGGCAGGAACTGCCGACAACCACGACACTGCAAACTGAGACGGATGGCCTGAATAATTAGGGATACATACAAAAACACTTACTTTGGCCCTGATACTTGACGAGCTGATGGCAATACCTGAGATCTTAACCAGCTTTGAAACCTGTTCAGAATGCACATCTCTGAGGCTGACAGCATTAGTGTCCCATTCAAACAACACCTGAGCAGGCTCCACATAGCTCTCCTGGTCACTTGAGCGTACAAGTTCGGTCGCAACTTCGGTTACAGCCTCTTCAAACTGAACAGAAAAAGATACATTTAGCAAAAGAAATTATACATACAGCTGGTAGGTATTCACCAGGATGGTGAGTCAGTTCTTGCGTGAGTGAAGAGTCGTAGTTGTTGAGGTCTTTCAGCTTAACAACAATAAAGGACTTTTTTAATCCGTAGTTTTTTTTAATTTGATCTCTGGACCCATGTTAACAAAATTCAGACTGAATACCTGTATTTAAAATCAAAGCCACCATCATTGAACTGACGTATAAAATCTTTGAATTTCCGCTTGGCAAACTGTAAATTTGCTAAGTTATCTTGATCGGCGGTGTGCTGAAAAAGCGAGTCAGAGTAATACACCGCTCCTTGGTCAAAACCTGACATCTTCTAAAAATTCAAACGTGTCGGGGAGTTTGTTTAACCTACATTCCGGTGAGCTTAAACAAGTTACGAATAAACAATCCAACCGACATCAAAGAAAGCTGAAGAATCATACACAGTTTTGGTCCTGAACATGCAAAACACAAATTTATTTTGTTTACATGCCCGTAGATAGGCGGCAATGACAGTATCAGTTTGATGGAATGGATATGCGAAATCAATGAATTTTATTATCTACCGACCTACGATTTCCGCCGACTGGTCTTTCAAATGCCTTTTGATAAGAGATGTAGCCTGAACCATCTTTTTAAGTGGTCATTTCATGCTTATTCGAGTCGCCACTGTGTATATCAACGAATTACCTGTGGTCATCTAACCTCTCAAAGTTCCATACGTCGATGAACTGCGAGTCAGGAGGAGGTTTTGAGAGGAGAGCAATGCTCCACACTGCGAACAGATCGTTAGAATCACACGGGCTTGTCAAAGATTGCATTTTCCATTCTCACATGCATGGACACAACCACGACCACCAGCACGTATACGTTAGCTTACGCGTTATGGAGAGAAAAATTCCTAATCAGTCTACCTAGGTCTCACAGTAGGTCACAATCTGAAAACCCTGAAACACTCTCAATAGGTCGTGGCTCTCAGCCTTAAGATATTTTCATCAATGCTCGGAAATTTCACTAGGATCATCGCTTATATGCTCATCTTTCTCAAGGACTAAAATATAAAGATGCGTTAAAGAAGACAGTCCTTTCCAAAATTTAGTAAACATGCAAGGAAGAGTTAAAAGGATGGAGGTGCTTATGACAAACAATGTGACAGATCTATAGCATTAATGATAGACGAAACGAATCCATGCCTTTCCCACGGAAATTACACAAAAGCGCTCAGAGTTCGTCGTAATTTACAACCAATCGAGGGCAATCTTGACCACCGGTAGCATAGCGTTGCGTGATTTTCTGTTAGCCTTTACACTTAGTTCTAAAAACTTGAATTTTGGTGTCTGAGAACTAAAAGTGATCGACAAACAGAGTACCTGTGAACCAGATTCGTAATTTCCAAACGATTTCGTCATTATTATTGCTCCCTTGGGTTCCTAGTGGAACATAGGGCTTCAACTGCACGTCTCCACTTGCCACTTCTGTCTCCTGCTCTACTTTTCACCTGCATCCATGTTAGTCCATAATCTTTCAACTCCTCTTCACATGAT
The DNA here is from genome assembly GCA_944472135.2 of Trichobilharzia regenti. Classification (NCBI taxonomy): domain Eukaryota; kingdom Metazoa; phylum Platyhelminthes; class Trematoda; order Strigeidida; family Schistosomatidae; genus Trichobilharzia; species Trichobilharzia regenti. The sequence goes on along the minus strand of CALYDD020000392.1, from coordinate 46,764 downwards.
CTCCTCCATGTCACCCTTGGACGTCCCACTCGCCGCTTTCCTTTCGGGTTCCACTTGAGCGATGGCCTGGCGCGCGATGTCACCCAGTGGCCTTCTCAACGAGTGTCCAATTCATCTCCACTTTCTCCTGCATATTTGTTGGTTGGAGATTGGTTCTTGTTTTGTTTGTTCCCATAGTTTCTTGTTGGTGATTCTTTCCGACCTGGCCATCTGATCTTCAGTATAGAGCCAGCGAAGACAGTTGTTGATAAAGGTTTGCAACAGGCTGTTGGAAATATTCTTTGTGACCCTCCAAGTTTCTGATCCGTATAGAAGAGCTGACGACTTGACGTTTGTATTGAAAATCCGACTGGATTTTGTTGTTGTGACTGAGTTGAGTGACGAAGATTTCCAGATTGGTTTCAGGTTGATGAATGTGTTTCTCGCCTTCCCGATTCTCGCTCGATTTGACATCCTCGTCCGTTCCGACCGCCCGTAGTTGAGACAATGCTCCCTAGCTATAAGTGAATGAAGTAACCTCTTTCAAATCCCTCCCGTTGATGGTGATTGGCGCTGGATGTTGTGCTGTTGTTGTTGGTTGGTTATTTTCATAACCTCCGTCTTGTCTATGTTCACCTGGAGTCCTGTCTTCTCCGGCTGCTTCTTCGACCAGTTTGTCGGTTTTCGCTTGTAAGTCTTCGATTGTGTGTGACATCAAACATAAATCATCCGCGAAATCCAGGTCTTCTAGGTTCTTCACGTCGGTCCAGGATATTCCTGTCTTCTCGTTTCCCACAGTCTGACGCATAATCCAGTCAGTCCACCACAATTAGGAATATCATTGGTGATAATAGGCAGCACCTTGTCTGACTCCTGTGTTTACTCCAAACGCCTTGCTGAGTTTTCCGTTGTGGATCACTTGACATGTGCCGTTGTCGTACAGCTGTTGAATAAGGTTGATGAATATTTGGGGTACGCCATAGTACTCGAGTAATTTCCAAATTACTTCACGGTCAACGCTGTCGAAGGCCTTCTCAAAGTCTATAAAGTTGAGGTAGAGGTTTGATTGCCATTCCATGCTTTGTTCTGTGATGATGATGCGTAGAGTTGCAATTTGGTCAGTACATGATTTGCCTTTCCTGAATCCAGCTTGTTCTGGTCGGAGTTCTGTCTCCAGTGCGTCCTTTAATCTCTCCAGGATGATGCGACTCAGGATTTTACTTGGCGTCGATAGGAGCATGATTCCTCGCCAGTTCTTGCAGAGTGGGCCTAAGTCGCCCTTCTTTGGTAGTTTCACGAGGTAACCTTTCCTCCAGTCAGTAGGCACCTTTCCCTCCTTCCAGACCTTTTGCAATAATGGAGTCAGCATGTCTGCTGTAGTCTCTGGGTCCGCTTTCAGTGCTTCAGGGGGTATTCCATCTGGTCCGGCTGCTTTTCCAGCTTTCAGAAGCTTGATTGCATTCAAGACTTCAGCTCTCGTTGGAGGATTGGTGTCAACTTGCAGTTGTGTGCGCGCTGTTGTTGGTATTTCTGGACGGGTTGCAGGTGATGGTCGGTTCAAGAGTCCTTTGAAGTGATCCGCCCATTGTTTAATCTGTTTTTCTTCCTTGGTAATGGGTTCCCTTGGCTTTTTATAGGTTTCGCTTGTGTTGATCTCTTCCCGGATAGAGATTTGGTTATCTGATATAGTGTCCTCAGGTCCCTTTTGCCTGCTGCCTTCTCAGCTTCAGTGGCCAGGGGTCGTAGAATCGTCTTTTGTCCTTCCTAGCACTCTTCTTCACTTCTTTGTCCAATGCTGTAAGTTGAGCTCAGGGTCTCTTCTCCTGTCCGTCCTTGCATTGAATCATTTTCTCTTTCACCATTCTCCTCTCTTCTATTAATTTCCAAGTGTCCGTTGAGAGCCATTCCTAGTCCGGTCCCTTGTACTAGATAGTGGTCTGAACCCACACCTGCTCCTCTCCTCGACCTTGTGTCCAGTAGGCTCCGTCTCCACTTTCTTGAAATTGAGATGAAGTCTATTTGGTTTTTGGTGTTTCCACCTGGTGAAATCTATGTCGTCTTGTGTATATCCTTCTGTTTAAACACACTACCACCAATCACCAAATCATTGAAGGCGCAGAAGTCTGAGGAGAATTCACCATTGTCGTTCATTTCACCGAGGGCCTCACGACCCATGGTGAGTTCTCTTCATGTGTTGTCTCCTCCCAGATTCTCATTCATATCACTCATCAGGATTTCGATATCGCCATTTGGGACGTTGTCCATTATTGCTTGTAGTTGTCTGTAGAACGCCTCCTTCTTCTCTTGTTCTGAGACGTTTGTAGGCGCATAACATTGAATGACTGTAACTTTCCTTCCTTTTGAGTTGAACCTGGCTGTCATTATCCTGGAGGAGATTGGTTCCCACTGCATGAGAGCTTTGGTTGGTGTTGGTGACATCATGATGGCCACTCCCTCGGTGTGCTCGTGGTTGTCCTCTAGGTGGCCGGAATAGATTATTGTCTCTCCAGTTGGTTGCTGGCACCTACCACATACATTCCATCTGCTCTCGCAGATTCTCAACACTTCTGTTCTATATCTCCTCATTTCAGCGGCTACCTGGACAGCCTTTCCAGTTTCGTACATTGTACGAAGATTCCACGTACCCATCCTTATTTCTGCTTTCATCGAAAGAAGGCACATCGGCTGACAGGCTTCCCAAAGGCTTTCACCAGTCTGCGTCATTTCACTCCCCCGATTCCAGCGAAAAGTAAGGCTATTGATTATGTTTTTAGAATTTTTAATATATTTATTCGTTGAAGTTTCAGTAGCGATTTGGTTGTTTTACAGGGGTGGAGTTGCTAGCACCACGCCCAAACCCTCCCTCTCTACCGGGCTTGGGACCGGCTAGGAAACCAGCAAGCTAGTAATCTGGCGAGGTTCAAACGATTTCGTAATTTAACAAATCATTTCACAGTTCACATAGTTCCGATATCCAAAATCGTTTATACAAGCTAGCGTGAGCCAAATAGATTTCTCTGTGTATGATTCTTGGTTGTGAGGTGGATTTTCATGGTCTTGGGCAGACTTCTGTGTATACGGTCCTGCCAATCGACTGTTATAGCTTTGGCTGATTCCGAAAGGAGGCGTGCTGAGATTGATCATAGGTGGTTCGGAGTATGCGGTGTGTTTAGATCGTCTCGCTGCTGAGCGTGCAGTTGATCCTTTCACTCTTTAGTCATCTGGTATGGTCAAGAGAGATAATAATAATAACAAATAAGATTAGTGTAGATACTGTAAACTTGAAAACGTACTAAGGATAGCTAATGAAATTCGAAGTTTGTATGTATATATATCAATAATAATACAGTAGTCGGAAGATTAACACGTAGGGGGATTGGAGGTAATAAAGGGATGATTAATAATGTATGCGTTTTAAGGGGATAGGTCGTTCTGATGGAGTTCTTGTGTCACTGCATCATTGTCCAATTTCGGCTTGAGGCTATCCACGGACGGTAATATGCTTCGTTAAAGTTAGTGGAAAGCACCGATATAAGTACAAACGCCTAAAATAATGTTCATATCCGGAAGTGTAATACGTTTAAGAGGCTGACGGTAGAGACGTTCGCGAATTGTACGGAATATATCAACTCAAGATCTTATAGCAACAACTTCTATATTATTTGTTTCTCGTGTACCAAAGGCAAAGCAAAACGCCACAATTAATTGTCCAAATTACGAGATATATTTCGGAACCAAATCGCGGATCGAAGCGGAAGCTAAGCTGGCTAGTTATCATGAACGAAAGCGACACGACGGAGTACCAAATGGCGTGGATGCTTAACCGGAAGCCTTCAGCTAAACAAGTCGGCTTAAACTCTAAGGGTCAGCATCCAGTGTTCACTGATGATTCCTATGGTCACGGTGTAATCCTTCTCTTAGACATGAACTATTCTTATGGTCAACGATTTTGTGGAATTATTTACCGCTACAACGTAATGAACAGCTACGACGTGCACTACTTTGTCTCAAAAAGTTTAACCGAGGTAAATGCTCAATAGAAAGATTCCCACTGATGCTCATTTGCAGTTAAATGCCTTAAACATCGAAATGATCATGTAGGTACTTTGTTTCGTAACAACTTTTATCCATCATTTCGTTGTTTTATCAATTATTTTTTGTCATATTTTGATCATTTATAAGTAGTGCATTCAGCTTATGTTTTAAAACGGTTGCACCATACAGTTCTTCTGAGCATAAAATGTTGACCGGTATAATTGCACCCAAACTAACGGATTTGTAGTACTTTTTGGCTCTTTAACTGGTTAACTTTTGTGTTAATGGTAGTAAACATGGGTACACCCCTTAAGTTCTTATTTTATTATATTATCAGTGAATTCATGGTGTGCAATGCTGACAAAAGTGATTTTCACTGTGCCATTCATTTTTTATCTTACATCAAATCATTAATACTCGCAGTCTCTCATTATTTGTTCGTATATTCTACTTGAAGGAACTGAGTGTTGACTTTTGCGAATTTTGTAAGGAACAGAGTTTAGGAGGTTAGGGTTATGGCTTGTATTCAGCCACACCCTCAGTGGGATCTTATGCCTTTGAATTATATTGTCTTTAATATGCGGCCCAGTATTTCTGTTGCGATAAATTCGTTAGTTGTTATTTTTATCCACATCAGCGTGTTGAGATGTAGATACATGAGAAGTAATACTAGTGTGGCAGTCAAAGCATAGAAGTAACCATAACAGTAGAAGAGAAGTCTTCTCAAACTACCTTATTGAGCAACGGAGGGTTATCCTTGAATTACCAAGTGAAAGTAGGTATTAGGAGAGGTTTCTTGATAAAAAGACCATGTTGCTGCCTAAGAAAGTAAATAGTCCATATCTCATATGCGTTATGCAAATTACCAAGCGTCTAGAAATTTCTGTCGCATCAGGAGAACCTCTCAACTGACGTGCGTTTCACAGTCAATTGCAAAGTAAAAAAGAGATCTCCAGAAGAAAATGCGCTGCTGAACTCTAGACGTCGTTGTGCACCAGTAAGGAAAAACTACCGTGACAGCATTGGTTCAAGACAAAGTACCCACGCTTTACAGCCAGAGAACATACTACATGACTATCTATATATCTAATCTCGTCGACAAGACGATTCATTGTTTTCTAATAGTTTACCCTTAATTTCCACTTTAGCGCATGTTACTAGTGTTCCTAAAGTTCAGTCGCGTTACAACAGAAGGAAGACAGAAACTGAAAAGGTGTTTATTACATGAAAATTAGATCTCGGTTGTACAGATAACTCTGGTGAGCAAACCTTCGTTATAATCAGTAAGTCCCATCTGCACACGGAATAGATATATTTCCCCACAAGTCTGAAAAAGTTTAAGAAGAGTATCATTAAGCTGAGTGTTGTGATCTGAATAAACAACATAGCAACCAATTTTCAGATGGCTGCTTGATTAGCATCTGCAAGTAAACATTTTACCAACAATAAATGTGAGTAGCTAATTAGCTCTTTAAACTGAAAGCAGTTCACAACTCGTTCAGTCAACTGACATCTAGTAGATCCGTAGAAGTATCGTAAAATGATAAAAATACTTACGAGCAGGTAATACGGTAACTCCCAAAACTTGATTAGGAATGTCAACACTAATAACAAAGTCTTTATGACAAATGATGTCAATACCAACATCTGTAATAATAATAATATTATTATTATATCCTTTAATTCCTAGAGGAACATAGGGCTTCATCCGCGCGTCTCCATTGCCTTCTGTTTTCTGCCAAATTTTCACCCCGCTCCAAGTCTGCCCGCATGCTTTCATCTCCTCTTCACATAACCTCCTCCATGTCACCCTTACGCTGACGAACAACTCTCCCCTGCCCTTTCTATCGGTTTTACTCTAGCGATGGCTTGTCTAGTGATGTCACTTGGTGGTTTCCCCAGAGTATGGCCAATCCATCTCCACTTTTTCGGGTCTATTTGTTTCACAATCGGTTCCTGCTGTGATGGTTCACTCCCAGAGATTCCTGTCGCTGATCTTTGCTGGCCATCTGATCTTGAGCGAAGTATTGAGCAAAGACAGCTGTTAATAATAATAATTATAATGGTAAAGCTTTATTAAAGACAGTATGGGAATAAAAGGTACAAAAATTTTCAGCTATTCAGTTCCAAAGTACTTTTTTCTTCACACAGGATTCACATGTAAATTAATAATCTAAAGTATATCTTCATTTCGTTGAAGAATTGTACAGCGTTTACTTGGGAGCAAGTTATATCATCGCAAAAGTTTATGTAAAGGTCATCTGATATAACTGGACGATTAAAACAATGATAAATCCAAATGAAATTAAGCATTTTGGAAGAAAGTAATTTCGGTAGCACAATGGTTTAAGAAGGCCGCCTTGATGAAGGTCTGAAGTTTGTTTGAGATGCTCTTTATGACGCGCCAAGTCTCTGATCCGTATAGTAGCACTGACTGGCTTCACATTGGAGTTGAAAATCCGGATCTAATTTTTGATACTGAGTGCTGTAATAATAACAGCGTTCATATTCATTATGGCTATAATGTTAACAATCATAATAATAATAGGCATCATAATCACAACGAATTAATCATTTACTCAGATGGACGGCTACTGGTATCACAGTCATATCAGTCAAATCTATTACTTAATTATGAGAAGGAAGTGTGTACTTTCTTTTTTCTGATGGAGTATTTCTATATTTCACGAATGCTCATTTCCAGTACTGGTGCGCCCAACTAGCTTATGCTGCTCGAGTTCAAGCTTAATTCTGAAGGAAATAGGCACCTCTTGTATTTCCATTTAAGACATGAAGCCTTCATGTATTGCGTCACTCACTGTGGTTTTCTGATACCTGCTTTCCAATTGTCTTGGCTAAAGAAGATTATCCCCAGATACTTAAATACTACATAAACCACGTTGCTTTTGGTCACGATTAACCAGGTTGTTGAGGATATCATACAAACTAATGGTTTTCTGAAAATAATAGTAAAGCGATAGGTGAATTTGCATAAACTCACTACCTGTTCGGGAAGATGGATGCATTCTCGACACTCCTACAGAACCATTGGACTTTGGCATTGCAAAAATTCACTGAATTGAGCGAATAAATCCATTGACATATTATTTCCTTCCCGTGCTGTAACAGTATGTGTTGTAAGTTATGCAGCCTACCAAATAACCGTCATTTGTTCATCTCACTGTAAGTTATACGAAATAACGTCGATCGACAGGCTGTTGTAACCGTGGTGCTGTTCTTTTTATAATTTCCGCATAGCTAAGTTCCTGGAGAAGTGACTTATTCCACTGAAGTACTTTTCCGGTTGGAATTCTGACTTTAACTGCTAGTCAAGCCACTCTGTCGTAAGATTTATTTGAAGAAGGTAGGCTGTAATCAGAGATAAATTTTCTGTCCATCTCTTAAACTACCGCTCCCTACAGATTGCTTTAATAAATAGGGAAGCTAGATTTTCGATTCCTCTCTCAATAAGGAAAAATGCAGTGCATACGATTTCGCCTAGCTTGGTTACCATTACGCCGTAGATATGTCGTAGATCCAGGTAGCGGTACGCCACTTTATCGTTAATGACTACAGGTCAGCGTCTATGCTTTTTCTATCCCTATGCAGTGCGGATGCTTACAATTCGTCAAAAGGTCGAATAATACTAGGACTTATGATAGCCGAAATTTTGGGAAGTGGAAGAGAGTGTTAGCCACTTCAATAACACACAACTCATTTTTAATTATTAATTTGTTAGTTTGCGTTTCCCGAAGACAAAGGAAAACGTGGGAGGCAGTTAAGACCTATGTGTTCAAGGCGTCTGAAATTTTAAGACAATTCGTAACGTCACTATAGTAAATATCAGTTGTACTTGATGGCAAGAAACAAGCAAAAATGCCCGATTAATTTGTGTGGCGTAAGGTCATCTAGTTGCTCATTGTCAGACATTTCTTCCAGCATCAGTTGCGCCCCATTTGAGAGGCTAGCATATTCATTCTGTTTGTGTCCAGAAAACCAATCGATGAACAGCTTGTTTCCAGTAATTATTGTAAAGATGGGGGAAAATTAGGTCAGCCAGTTGATATATATATGCATATAATATGTGTGTTTTGTTTGATAGTCTGATATATTTTGCTATGTATATATGGATCGATATTCCAATAATAATTAGCCAATCATGTTAGGACAGTCTATTGATTTATTCATTTTGAATATTCGCTCACACTCGTGTTCACACTTGTTCGGACATTCATATATTTTGCTCTCACACTCTTGTGTGACATTGATTCTCCTTCTGTTTGGAAAACAGAAGTATCATCGCAAACCTAGTGGTCTTCTGATTTCCGTCTTTCTTGCGTCAGGACTATTAGATTCTCGACCAGTACATAACGCCAATGTCTTCTTCCATTCTATGTCTAAAATATAACCTACATGGGTTGTTCTGGGATGGAGCTTATGTGTTTTTTTCCAGTTACTATCATAGACTGGTGTTTGTAAGCTGTTTGTATCCTTTTTGGAGATGAAGGAAGTCAATTATTGCGCAAGAGATGCTGTATGCTAACCCAACTATTCATTCTGTAACCCCCACTGTCCTTGTTCTACTGGGACCAGAGACAAATCAAGGAAACAAACTGATCTTCTAAAATTAGAGATGTATTTCGGTGTCAGAAACGTTGAGTGCTTAAGTATCTGGTACTCGTACCCGAACGACTGGACGCAACACAACGGCGTGGCAAACGGCATGAACGCTTGACCAGTTGCCCTCAGCTTCGCAAGTCGGCTTAGATAGTGAGAGTCCGCATCTAATACGGAATGAAGGGTGTTGTTGACCAATAATATGGGGGTATTATTTACCGCTAAAAAGCATTGTCACTCACGTGTATATGATGGACACTGAGATTTCATTAATTGCTTAAATTTATGAGAAGTTTCGCTAAACCGCTTTTTGCGTTGTCTGAGACCACCTTTCCTTATGTAATTCATCTTTCGAGTAGTCTTTCATCATTACGGAAGTGACACTAAGCAGTGTATCACTGTCTCTGAGATTGCGAAGCTCCATGATTAGTATTAATTGACACTTCGAGTGAGCGGCCGACACCTTTGGATAAGGTTGCACCAACTCATGATGATCAAAATCCTTGAATTCTAGCTTCATCAAAGTGATTATTGCTGCAGTGTCGAAAGAAATGGTTAATGATAATATATTTACTTAATCGGCCCCTTAATCCAAACCTGGCATCATCGTCAAAAGCTTAGGAGTGTAAAAGTTTTGTAGATACCAATTTTTAATCCAGTTTTTTCACAGACAGGATACAACTCAAGGTCAAAGTTCAGGAGATTGCTTTTCTCCATTGCTAACTGGTAGCAAGTCAATCCATTGTAAGCTTTAGGTCAGAAGCCATCTGGTATTATGTCTGATGCTAGCACCAGTCAAGAATGTATCCGAAAAACTGTCATAGGTGGTTAATGTCACTGTTTATTTAGCCTGGGACTCCAAAACCACATCATTATATCTCCCGATTGGATTAGCTTCTCTACTTGAACAGTAAAGTGAAACTATAAGATGACATTCTGACAATATAGACTAATCGCTTAGGTTACAGGGGAATACTTACTGCTGATTGAACACTAAAATTGGATCTTTCTACTGACAGTTTTGAAATCATCTTTAAGATTATGTTAACACAGTTTTAAAACATACTTTCCCTCTTGATCCTCGGATAAACTGGAAAAATAAAACTTTAATAACAACTTTAACGGCTCAATCTGTACTTTACATTAAAATGGTGTATTTGAAAGTTTGTATGAAGAAATATGGCAAATAAAACAACAACAATAGCGACCCCACTATGAATAGATCAAGCAGAAAATCTTTAGATATCCTAATTTCATCTACCTTCAGTTGTTGTCACGCAGATAGTATAACCATTTAGGATATTACTTTATAAATAATCTTAACAGTAATTACAAGATATATGAAACCAGTTGTAGTATGGTGGTGTGATACACAAAGTGTTCTCCAACAGAACATTATCCTCATAGTACAATACCACGAGGACCGGGAAAGTAAGGCAAGCTTTCATTTCTCTCAAGTCTGTATGGAGGTCACGAGCACTCAGCATGAAAAATAAGATCTGGATTTCCAACTCCAGTGTGAAGCCAGTGCTACTCTACACAGAGACTTAGCACAGCGCCGCGTCAAGAAGGCCACCTCGAGCGAACTACAGACTTTCGTCAACAGCTGTCTTCGCTCAATACTACTCAAGTAGCCAGAAAAGATCAGCAACAGGGATATCTGGCAATGAACGAACCAACCCAGCAGAAACCGATTGCACAACAGATATGCAGGAAGAATCGGAGGTGGATCAGCCATACTCTGAGGAAACCATCAAGTGACAGGTCATCGCTCGAGTGGAGCCCGAATAGGAACCAGCGAGTTGGCCGTCAGCGTGAGGTTGACATGGAGGTCATGTGAAGAGGAGATGAAAGCATGTGGACAAAAACGTGGAGCCAGGTGACAGAGAACCGAACGCAATGGAGACGCGCGACTGAAGTTCTATGTTCCTCTAGGAATTAAATGAAACAATGATAATATAATAATAGCTGTTTGATCACTTGAAAATATACCTTGGCTTCCGTGTCTTGCCTTCTGTTGTTAAAGTAAGATTTCAAAACGCCTGGAAAATAGGAAGTCGTATTAAGCATACTCCGAGGAGCTAAATTTATTTCACCAGGAGGGGTTAAATATACAGCAACCTCAATGATACATGAGTGAATAGCTTATTTGGGATCACTGCGTCTATTCCTAGTCTGGTCGTTTGTGTAAATATAAAATCCTAGCCTTGGCTACGCCAATCCAGATACGAAAATGTACTAATTACCATCATTAAGTACTGGAAAGTGCACTGGAGGTTCAAGGGTAAAATATCTACCGTTCAAAATGAAGTAGTCCACGTTCAATTCCAGGTCGATGCACTCCTAAACCTCGCTTAGTATACTGCTGATAAGGTTAGCAATCCCATCCCGTTAAAACAACACACTCAGCATATAAGACTTCGAAGCTTGAAGCCCTACATATTCCACTTAAGACGCAAAGTAATCCAAGAAAACAAGATGTACTGAGGAGTAAACACAACTTTGATAAAACAAAACAGCCTCTGTTGTAATGTACCACAAATTCATTAAAATAGAGTTTCTGATTAGTATACATACATATACAAATTGTCGAATGACATAAGAGTCTAAACATAAACATACATACACACAGAGATACATGTATATATATATCAAATACAATTAGGAAAGAGAAAGTATTCATTGAATTAATATATATATATATATATATATATATATATATATATATATATATATATCTGTGCAAGAATAATCCAATATTGAAGACAATAGGTAGGAATATAAAATAAAAAACCTTTTTGGAAAACACAAATGCACTAACTGGATTACTGATGAACGCATTGTTAGTAGTACTGTTTTGTTTGTTCTTCCAATATAAATAAATAACAGGTGTAAAAAAAAACAACAGGAAATTATACATTAATCGTAAGAAAATACACACACACACATATACATATAGGTAGGTAGTAGGAGTAATAACAACAGTAATAATGATTACAAAAGGAATAAAATAGCGCCAATTAATTACATAATTATAGTATTCGTAATACCGATAAGTTCACTGGTCCTGAAACCAAAATAGAGAGGTAGGGAGGGGGGTTGAAAGATAAAGTAAAAAGACAACATTGATATGACAAAAGAAAAATAAGTACAATGTGGCTGGCGGCAGTTGTGGCTAACGTGGTTGGTGAGGGGGACAATTAGGAATTAAAAAATGCTTAAGTAGAAAAATAATGCATATACGTATATGTGTGTGTGTGCGATATATAAAATCTTATACATTAAGTTGACCAAAAGAATAGACAAAGATATGACAAATGAAATTTAAGAAATAAGAGACACGTCAACGCCTACGCATGCAGGCGCAACGCACACACACAACTCGCTAATTGGATATTTAAATAGATAGATAGATGGACAGATGGATATCTTAGATTGATAGGTGTGAAAAGGTATATATATATATAGGTGCGTAGGGAATAAAAATTCTAGTCAATATACACGCACACACATATACATGTGCAGGGGTGCATCTTACAGCACTTGTTTATATACAAATGAAATCACCTTTTAGTTGTTTTTTTTAAAAATGGTCAGAAATCAATGTGAATAGAAAAAAAACCAGGCTGGAAATAAAAAAGATTATATATGCATAATTAAGGATAATATAAAAAGAGAAAAAATTGATTATTCGACACACTATTTGTTGTGAGTAATCAATCAATCAATCATAAGTAATGATAGTAGTAGTAGTGATAATAAATGTTAGTATAATCATATAATTATTTGGTATTTTTCTTTTAAAAGTAGAAAACAAAACAGCGAATGGAAAAATAGGATAAATTATGATTAGGATTTCACCGGAAATAGGAAATAAATAAAAAACACTGATACAAAAAACGGTAATCATAATAATTATCATTACTATCATTATTATTACCATTAATGTTATATGAAATGCAGTAATAATATAGAGCAGGGCAGTATACCTCACACAAACACACACATGTACGAAATAATAATAATAATAGTGATGATAATAATAATAAAAGACCCTGACTTTTGATTCAGAGAAAGGATATATTAAAAAAAACCAACTTGTGTCTGTATACTTTAAGTGACAAGAAAAATAGAAAAGAAAACTATTCCGTTATCGTCATCATCATAATCAATCATCAAGTAACGGGAACTATTGAATTTTCATGATCATTTGTATTTGACAAACAAGGACGATGATGATGATGGTGAGGATGAGGATGGTGATTATCGTGTAATGATTTATTCGGTGAATTGACAACTATTGCACATGCAAGCCTAGTTGGATTAATTGGTTTACGACGATTGTGTTGAATTTGTCTCTGTGAACAATTATTTTCAGATAAGGCGATTGATGTAGTTGATGTTGATGTCGGTGTTGTTGTTGATGATGATGATGTCAACGATTGGACGATTGTTTCATTACGTTGTCCTTGATGATAAAGAGAAGAATTTGTTAATGATTTATGATTGGTTATTTCATTAGAGCTTTCATTCTCATCACTTTCATGATTGATATCTGATTCAATTTTAATAGGTGTTTGCAGACAATTATCCCGAAGGCAAGATGACTGATATTCTTGAATCCAATTGAAAACCTGGATGATGATAAATTATACAATGAAAGCAAAATTTCATAATGAACGCAAAAATATGGATAACTTAACATTTTTTTAATAGGTTATGAAACAAAACAACTTCGTGCGTGTGTGTGTTGGGGGTACCATGTGACGACAAATTGATGTTCAGAAATGAACACTTGAAGTTAATTGAACCTCTGTAGGCTAAAAGACCCGGTGGACCCAATTCAACAAAATAATATAATTTACAAAATACCCTGCAGTGACTGTGAGGTCAACTATATAGGTCAAACTAGTAGATCGGGGGTAATCAGATTGGTGGAACAAGAATTTGGCTAAGGTAAGAATGTTGGTTTGTAGGGATTTGACTGATTACAGGATTTCAACATGAGCTGACATTAGTTAGAGAACCATTGGGAAACCTGGGAGTACTGGACAGCTGTTTCGTCCTAGTTTGGGACTCTTCAGGACGAAACAACTGTCCAGTACTCCCAGGTTTCCCAATGGTTCTCTAACTTATGTCAGCTCATGTTGAAATCCTGTAAGGTAAGAATGGTTGACCCAGAGAAGATACGTAATTTCGAAAAAAGCTCAGCAATTGCACTACATGCGTTAACATACAACCACACAATAGGGTGGGAGAGGGTTAAGATTCTAAGAAGTAATCTATGTAGGTGGAGAGCGAGAGAGATTGATTACTGAATCCTGGTTCATTGAGTCTACACACAAAACAGCACATGCAACAGAAATGACTCAATGCAAATACCTGAGATATGGAAGATATTATTACCACTAGTCAAATCAGAGGAGGATAATAGATAATCTCGAAATTCTATTTCAATTCAAGCACATCACAACATTCCAACAAGTTACTTATTATGACTATAAAAACATTCGTCTTATTTCTCATGTGACTGTAATTGATCAACAACACTCGTATTATTATTTCTGAATGTACATTATCCCATATTGATTTTTATTCAGATATTTAGTCACACATGTATATAAATGAAGCAAGAAAGTTGTGTGAGTAGCTTGATATGATTAAGAGCAATAATTAATGCTCGAAACGCCATCAGTTAATATTACTGTGTAACACTGTGTGACTTATCAAAGTAAAATCTTATCTATAATGGAATTATACTCTACCAGCACAGTGCCCAAATTTTATACTTATATTAACTGAACCTTTGCTAATGATTAATTACAGGATGATATTGTCTGGAACCCTAGTTGTCACCAACAAAGTCCATCAAGTCAGGCAGATGGTCGCCATCCATATATCACAAGTTGACGGAAATTAGAATTCATAGGTTATTGGTTGAATGGTCTACGGGTACGCCTCATGACATAAAGATTCCCAATGGGGTCATGGGTGCATATTGATGAAGAGTACTAAACTAGGACGAAACGGCTATCTAGTACAACTTGGTAGTTTTCAATGCCACTTGGTGACCTGACTTGATATGGAGTCGTTTTTTAGTTTACCGATGATTTTCTTTCATATAATTCAAGAAAAATTTGACATTAAACACATGTGTAGGTGTGTAGATATTACTGCTACTCTTTCCAGATAACTCTTTGACTTCCTAACAGGAATTGATGACGTACACTAATTACTTCTGGAATCCCCAAATGTAATAGTTTGCAAAATGATTTATTGATAAATTCTGTCATGAATGGAAAAAATTTGATAGAAGAACTCATGAATATGACAGATAAATTGCTAGAATGCAATTCTGCAAAAGTAGCAAAAGCTTTATGAAAAGATTCCGTAGAAAATGAAGTATGTAAGCAATTAAAGTCACATTTTTTAAAAATATACTAACATACATTAATACGGTAGGACAAACTTATTATATTAGTATTATTCCCTTGGATTCCGAGTGGAAAGTAGGACTTCAACAACACATCGCCGTTTTGTTCTATTTAAAGCCGTGCTCTTCAGCTGGGTCCACGACTGACCATAATCTCACATCTCCTCGCCCCATGATCTCCTCCATGTCACCCTCGCACCGAAGACCCACTCGTCGCCACTTCCCACTGGGACTTTACTCGAGCAGTGGCCTGCATTGCGCGCGATGTCATCCGACGGTCTACTCAACGCATGACCGATCCACCTCCATTTTCTCCTAAATATTTGTTGAGCAATCGGCACTCGCCTGTTGGTTTGTTGCCAGACAGAGTTTCTTGATTTGACACTAGTTACTAGTGTCAAATCAAAATATCCACTACAGTCCTACAGGAGGTCAATCGCGGGCCCGAATAGCTCAGTGGTAACATCTCTGACTGCAGCACTGGGTGACGCGGGTTCGAATCTCAGAAGGGACATGAGTTCCTTCAAGGTCCAAGGCTTCGTGCCGATTGCCTCCAACCATCTAACACCATCAAGACAGAGTTTCTTGTTGCTAATTCTTTCTGGCCGGCAGCCGGCCATTTAAACTTCAGTATGGAGCCAGCGAAGCAGGCAATTGTTTGTTGGAAATCCTTTTCGTGACACGCAGTGCAAGTTTCTGACCGGTATAGAAGGACTGACTTGACAACCCACTTAGGTGCTGTTATATTTCTCTACATTTAAACCTTGGTGACTCAATGGTAAATTTGGCGCTAGCCACGTGGGAGGTCCAGGTTCGATTCCCAGCTAAGACAACAGTGAACCTCTCCAAGTGGCTCACTCAAACTAACCAAGACTTTGTAGATTGATTCTCAATCTAATCCTATGCTGGCTAAAATTGTTCGAAACAGAGAAGGTGAAGGCTTGGCATACTTAGCACGTATTCTAACCATCTAAATCGATACAACTTCACTACTTTATCGATTGACTTCCCCTCCTTACCTAACGGGATCATGTAAACAAGCCAAAGTGTAGACAAAAAAGGAATATAATTAAAAGAAAATGGTGAGATACAATAAACAAGTAAATAAATACAACTAACCGTTTTATAAGGAAGACATAAATCTTGTGCAAGTGATTTCATTTTATCACTAGATAGATTCTCATGACTTTTACACGCAGATATTAACGCTTTCTTCTGTGATGGAGTAATACTTCTATGAAGTTTACTATTTGGACTTGTTACTTTTGATTTAACATTACTATTATTATTATTATTATTATTATTGTTTTTACGAATAGGTGATATAGGCATTTTTGCTCGCCTTGTTCTATTCTGTCGATATGGACTAGAATTTGATGAGGCTAAAAGCATTACAGCTGTTGCAGCCTTGGCTATATCAAATAAACTTTGACGTTCATCTTCATTTAAATCATCTATGGGTGCTTGTGTACTACTGCTACTACCACTGTTAGTAGTCTGTTTCGTCTTGTTACTATGATTATTCTTATTTGGTGAAGATACTGTCATTTGTGATAATGAGTCAATTTTCAATAATTTACTGCTTTTATTATTTTCTTGATTACTAAACGCCGTCGACGATGATGATGGAGTACGTTTACGAGTTGTTGCAGAGGTAGTGGAGGTAGGAGTAGCAGACGTTTCTGTTGTTGTTGGCGCCGTCGCCATCAGTGTCATCGATGGTAAAGACAACTGTTGATATTGTTGTGGTTTGATATCATTCTCTGAATTGACTCTAGACATCATGTCTGTATCGTCTGTAATCGATGCAAACTGTCCATTAGATGAATCTGACGCAGGTAGATTTAACGCATGATTATTATAATGATTTGAAAGTGATTCACTTGATAGATTCATGGAGTATACTTGATTCAATCTTGAATTATTGCTGTTAGGACGTGTAACAGCTGTAGGCAAGTATAAAACCAGAAAACAAACCAAGTTAGTTTTTATTGACAATACAAATTAAGTTATAATAATACTAATACTACTACTAATAATAATGGCTTTATCAATAATAAGGATGAAAAAAGTGAGGTAATTTGTGATAACACGAATAGTGAAAAAACAGCATGATTAAACAAACAAACAAATGTTCAGGTGGAAGTAGTTGACAAAGGCTAGTAAAAACAAATGAACCGATTAAGTAATGCTAGACTGATTGCAAGGGAAGTAAATCAGACACGTTTTTAATGAAGATGTGATAAGACTAAGGGATGATAAGAAAGGGGTTGAAAATATAAACAAGGGGTGGTGTAGAGGTCACCAGCTGGTTATGTCTTAATAGGCCAACAAAGGAGGGATAAGGGCTGTAAGAACTTCTTTGGAATCCATAGTTTAGGTTTAATAGTTGTTCGAATGCCTATCGTCTCAGCTGTGTGCACAGTAGACGAATACGAAGTCTATTGGAAAGATTCGGTGGGATGCGATGAATTACTTTGAAAGCTCTCGTTTTCTCCACTACATGACCACTATCATTTAAATGTGACAAAATTTAGCTACAGATTGTTTTTGTCTGTCCTTTGCCAAACCACCATGATGGGAGATGTTCACTAACACGTTGGCTAAGCTGTCTAGTAGTAGTGTGCCCAACATAACTGTCACTGCAGGTGCAGTTGAACTGATAAATGAACATAGATGTGGCAAAACTATCAAGCTTATCCTTCGTTCGCGTCCCAATCATTCATCGGCTAGAGAATGACAAACATAGGTATGCTGCGTAAAACGTTCTTCGTATACTCCTGGGAAGTTTCTGGAACAAAGTCTCTCTAGATAAGTCACCATTAAATTGTAACTTAATAAATAGAGGCTTTTTACGTGCAGTCAGAGTCTCAGGTTTTCTCTCTGATGTTTTAATATGTTTCTTTATGAAACTACTTGGATAGCCCATCTCCGTTAAGGAATCGTGAATATATTCAAATTCCTTTTGCAAGAGGTCAGCCGTAGATATCTTTCTTGCTCTGTTCGTAAGACCTTTAACAACATTTCTTTTATATTTAATGGGTACGTAACTAAGGAAGTGTGTGTATTGCCTTGTGAATGTGCTTTTTCTATAAAAATCAAAGATAATTTTGTTAGGATAACTAAACATCTTTGTTAGCCATGAAGACATGACTTTTATGCATGCAGTGACATGTTAACCTGATTGGACAATTTTTGATTCGTTTATTTATGGCTTAATTTTCCGTGGTTATATATAACCAATCGGATGTGTTTATTTATTCGTGGCTTCAATTACTGAGGATTTGTTAAGTATAATGATACTATTTAGTTTGTCTAGTACAGGTTGTTGTCGTTCTTCTCAGTCTGACCTTTGTGTTCATCTCTTTAGACAGAAGATACTTTCAAGTGATCGGTTGGTTATAATGTTGTGTCTGTTTAGTCAGTTAAGCAACCTCATAAACCAATAATGCTCCATCATAACACATTTATTTTCTTATAAAAATAGTACGACAAGATGTGCGTTAGTGGTTGAGTGGCAGATTAGTCACTAGTTACATCGAAAGTCTGAGTTCAATTCCTTCCGAGTGGTACACTCTAAAGCTTCACCTAATTTACTAGCCTCAAAGATATGATTGATTGGCTTAAGCACCGAGTTTTCGGTTGGTGGGTCTTGGGTTCGAATCCTACTCCATCTGAATTAGCCTGGGCAAGTGGGTACTACCACCAGCTCGTAAACAATGAGTGACTCATAGCTTGGATTACTAGGAAGACCTGTTCCAGGAGCTGAGTTCAGATAAACACTTTACTAGTAGCCAAAAATGAATGGGTGTTGGGTGAGAGGCTAGAAAAACGAATACCAACTGTACTGAAACTTCAACAGTTTGGAA
The DNA here is from genome assembly GCA_944472135.2 of Trichobilharzia regenti. Lineage (NCBI taxonomy): Eukaryota > Metazoa > Platyhelminthes > Trematoda > Strigeidida > Schistosomatidae > Trichobilharzia > Trichobilharzia regenti. Next base: position 27,831 of record CALYDD020000392.1, on the reverse strand, counting down.
GCTTATGTTTCCCAAGGAAGAGAAAAGGATCATATGTATACAACAGTGGCATGAAGTTATTGATTTAGGGATTAATATATACATTAACCCACCCTTTAAACCTTTATCCTACACATACTTCTTGTTTTTTTGGAAAAACCAATTAATAAAATAGAAGACAGGCGCGAACAGAGAAAAAAACCCCGAGGAATATCGATTAATTGATCAGAAATGAAATCATTGAACTGTTCAATAGAGAGTTAACATATATATATATATATATATATATATCATGAGTGAAATATTATCCAACTATTGACTTATTCGTATACAAATAGCGTGTGTAAGGCACGTCATATGATGAAATAACATTTTTGTTTGGTAATGTATATGGGGGTATTATATTCCACTGTACTAGTTAATTGATTATCTGTTAAATAGTAGAATATGACTTGGATGAAGTGTATGTGTGTGTAAACGACCAAGTTAAAAATTAGTTTTTACTTTTCTTGGGATTTTTCTTTATCTCCAAAACTCAATCACTCGTGGTAAAAGATTTTCCATGTACCAGACTACAAGCCATAAAATTTATTGTGTGTGAGGACTGGTGATACTCTATTATGTTACGTAGGCTGAATTGAGGGTGGGGGGCAGGATTTGAACTAGGAACAGACTGATTGGACAGGCTACATCCCCAAAATACAACCGAAAATAAAAAGTATATATATATATATATTCTGAATTGATGTTAGATGTGATAGTGTGAAATATTCTCATATTATGAATTAAAAGTCAATCTGAACGAAGAATATTCTTTTCAGTAATTTCTCTTCAGGTTCTTACAATTATAAAATATTATATTTGTGGTCGTTACAATAAAGGTCAGTTATGCGGCGGATACATTAGATGTTAGAGGAAATTGGCAAGAAGCTTTGAACCTAGGTTTTGTGTTTACTGGCAATCACCAAGGTGCATCTGCAGTCTTGAAGGAACTTAGGTGCCCTTCTGAGGTACGAATCTGAGTCACCCAGTACTGTTGCAGTCAGATGTGTTACCACTAAGGTATTCGGGCTTACATGAATTCAGTTACTACAAAGTAGTGTTCAATCAAGGTGCCCATTAAAGTCCATTAGGAGGTCAGTGGTAACATCTCCAACCGCAGCACTGGGTGATCCAAGTTCGAATTTAAAAACAGAGATGAGTTTCCTTCAAGATCGCAGATACGCCTTGCTGACTGATGAGTACCAACAAACATGAAACTTACGTCCAAGGCTTCCCTGTCGATTACCTCTAACCAACAGACAAGAATTCAGAATGCACAGTAATGGTGAGCCGCAGTTCACTCTGCAGCAAACGAAGGACTGAACGCGTGATATTAATTAATACCTAGTGTCCCACCAAAGTATATGTATAGGATATACACAGAGCAACATGGACTTCGCCTGACGGAGACACCACAAACCAGATAAAAATCATCTTAATACTGCTCAAGGAAGTGGAGACGCAGCTTGCTGCATACAAAGTCGAGAAGGGGAGCAGATTTGGGCTCAGACCATCATCCCTAGTTCAAGGAACCTTCAAGATGAAACTGAAATCCTTCAGAACAACTGGAGACAAGCCACAATTCAAGTTAAGTATTCAGAAACTGAAGGACAAAACTACAAGAAATGCTTTCACTACAAATATTAGAGCAAAGTCAGAGACACTACGTTGTATCACTGAGCAGACCTGTGAGGAAGAAAACTGGAACTCTCTGAAGGTGATGTTCAAGGAAACGTGTACAGCTGTCCTAAGAAGAATGAAGAGACAAGACAAGGAATGGCTCTCAACGGATATCTAGAAGCTGATAGAAGAGAGGAGGATGGTGAAAGAGAAGATGACTCAATGCAAAGATGGACAACAGAAGGAGAAGCTGAGTTCAGTGTAGATTGCACTGAATATACAAGTGAAGAAAAATGCTAGGAAAGACAAACGACAGTTCTACAACACACTGGCAACTGAAGTATAACAGGCAGGCTGCAGGTAAAAGAGACCTGATAACATTATATCAGATAACCAGGTCTCCATCTGGAAAGAGATCAACCCAGATGATGAAACCAATAAAAGATGTTTACGGGAGGAACAAATAAAACAATGGGCTGATCACTTCAAAGGACTTTTGCATAGACCATCATTTGCAACTCGCCCAGAAATACCACAACCACTAACAGCATGCACAGAACTGCCTGCTAGTTGACACCAATCCTCCAACGAAAGTAGAAATCCTGAATGCGACCAAGCTACTAAAGTCCGGGAAGGTAGCAGGACCAGACAGAATTCCTCTGGAAGCACTGAAAACGGCCCCAGAGATTACGGGTGATGTTCTCACTCCATTACTGCAAAACGTTTGGAAAGAAGGAAAGGTGACTACCGATTAGAAGAAAGCCCGGCTACCTTGTCAAACTACCAAAGAAGGGCGGCTAAGGCCTCTCATCTGAAAGAACTGACTGGTGTGGAATAATGCTGTTGGCCACACCAAGTAAGGTACTAAGTCGAGTCAGCCTGGAGAAAATAAAGGATGAACTGGATATAGAACTCTGCCCACAGGAACAAGCTGGATTCAGGAAAGGCAAATCATGTGCTAATCAAATTCCAATTCTACCCATCGTCGTCACATAAAAAAGCATAGAATGGCAGTCAGATCTCACTCCATCTCAACTTCATCGATTTCAAAAAGGCCTTCGATAGCGTTGACCGATAAGTAATCTGGAAACTACTTCAACACTAAGGCGTGCTGTGCTCAAGTCTTTATCAACCTTGTTCAACAGCTGGCTACATGCCAATGCTCCGTGTCAAGTGACCCACACCGGGAAACTCAGCGAGGCGTTCGAAGTGAATACATAAGTGAGACAAGGCTGTCTATTATCACCGACGATATTCTCAATTGTGGTAGTGGACTGGATTATGTATCAGACTGAGCATGGGAGCAAGGAGTCATGAATACGCTGGACTACCGATAAGAAGACTATAGAAGAGCTGGATTTCGCAGATGGTTTATGTTTAATGTCACATAAGCTCGAAGACTTCCAGGCGAAAACGAACAAAACTGGCTGAAGAAGCAGCAGGAGAAAAAGGATTTCAGGTGAACATAGAGAAGACGGAGGTGATGAAGATAACCAACCAACCAACCAACAACACCGACCAGAACCAATCACCGTCATAGCGAGGGATTTGGCAGAGGTTACCTCCTTTACTTATCTAGCATCATTTCAACTACGGGCAGTCGGAACGGATGAAGATGTCAAAGTCAGCTAGCCAGAATCGGAAAGGCAAGATACACCTTCATCAACTTGAAATCGGCTTGGAAATCTTCTGCACTGCACTCAGCTAGCATAAAGAACAAAATTTGGATTTTCAACACAAATGTGAAGTCTATCAGTCAGTTCTTCTGTACGGGTCAGAAACTTGCACTGCGCGTGAGTCATAAAAAGAGTTTCCAACGGACAGCTGCAGACTTTTTCAACAGGTGCCAACCTTCTCTGGTTCCATACTGAAGATCAAACGGACAGCCGGCCAGAAAGAATTAGCAACAAGAAACTCTGATATAAGAATAAAACTTGTGCACTATGGTAGAGTGTAATTCCATTATGGGTAAATTTTGTTTTGATAAAGTCTCACAGTGTTATACAGTAATGTTTACTGATGACATTACTGTATAACACTGTGAGACTTTATCAAAACAAAATTTACCCATAATTGAACAAGAAACTCTGGCTGGCAACAAACCAACAAGAAAGAGTTGATCGCCCAACAAATGTGTAGGAGAAAATGGGGATGGATCGGGCATACGTTGAGTAGGCCATGGAATTACATCGCGCGCAATGTAAGCCATCGCTTCAGTACAGTCTCAATGGGAAGTAGCGACGAGTGGGTCGTCAGTGAGAGGGGGACATGGAGGAGATGAGAGATTATGGTCATACATGGACCCAGCTGAAGAGTACAGCTTTAAATAGAACAAAGCGAAGATGTGTTGTCGAAGTCCTATGTTTCACTCGGAACTCAAGGGAAAAATAGTAATGCCCAATTTTCTGGTGAAATATCAACTATCTCTGTTACCGTCTTTTTTGGCTAGCTAGGTTGAAGTAGAGAAAATATTTCATTTCCAACTTATCATTCTCTTTACACTTGCTGAAATTTAGGGATTACTGAGAACTGTCTTTGTCTCTATTACGTGTGTCCCGAGTGGAACAAGCTTTTGAAGTTTCAGTACCAGTGATGTTGTGTTTTTATACGAGGTGTTCAGTTGCTAGCCTCAATCCCAACCTTTCCTATTTCCCAGGCTTTCTATAGATTGGTAAACAAGATGAAGGGTTCAGCAGAGTATCGGACGGAGGAATCAAACCAAAACTGTGTGTGTGCAAGGTTGGCTAGCAATTGACTACCATTCTCACAACCACCGACTAGAGAATTGTCTCTTATTCATTCCGTTCCATTATTCATTCATTATTAAAGAGAACTGAGGCAATATCTCTTCTCTGTCAGGTAAACTAGGTCGTGTGTGTGTGTGTGTGTGGTGAAATAAATAAACAAATAAACAAACAAACAAAAACAAAAAATAAAAATGAAACAACTGAAAATATCATGTTATTTTCACGAAAACAATATGTTTACATAAATAAAACATTGAAAAGAAAAACACACACATATATATGTGGTCAGATGACTTACATTTGATATTTGCCTGAGCAGATTTTAATATCTCCAAATGATCAGGTTCTTGTAACCATAAATGCAGACGTACATACGGTATTCTTGCTTTATTCGATAGTTGAGACCATGGACGAGTTTTAGATAGAATATCACTGACAGATGCTTGACACATACCGAGAACAACATCACCAAACAATCGTTGTGGTATTGAATGACGCTGCAATAGCTGTAGTTATTTGTAACAAATATTATGAAATTAAAGGAAATATTATTTTTGCTCGGTTTAAACCAATTAGGCAAAAGAATTTTTATATAACGATGTTTTATTACGGTATATTAAGGACAATAGATAGATAGCTGTCACCTTGATGTGGCTATCGGGCTTGAACAACATCACAATGATCCAGCGAGCTACACAAACCAAGACCAATGTTCTTGCAGGATTTAACATGCCAGGAAGGTTATTTGAATAGATGTTAGAGTAAAGATAGTTACCGTCAGTGTAAGTTACTCACGTTATGTTAGGTGTCTGAGTGTGAGGTCGTACAGCTGGTGAATAAGTAGGGTTTTTCCCTCGAACGACCAGCAAGCCAGCTGTGCTGACTCTTAGCTCTGAAGAGTGGGGTGGATTAGAAAAAGTCGAAAACTATATATACCGACTTATCTTGCAGTGTTAAGATCTGTATGCGGACATAACTCGCAAAATGCACCCCAACCAGGTCATGTGTGACCTGAGGTCTCTGGTCATGCAACACTGAAAACCACCCCACACGCTTCTATAAATGCACATACCTTTACTATTCATCAGTAACTTTTAGTTGGACAGTAAAGCAGTTTAGTTTTTCAAATATTTTAGTTGCATAATAACTATTCACCATTTAGTCATAAGGATGAGGATTGTATACTCATAAACACTGTATGACCACGTACATATATACGTCTGAGCAAACTGGCAGGTGAGCTTGTTGAAAGCTTTAATGCAGTTGGACCATATAACATAAGATTCGTGAAGAAATCAATCCATTACTGATCAAAACTCCATCAATATTCATAAGATATTAAAAGGACCAATAGATGGGGAAATCAATTTGATATGAGTACATCAAGTTTGATGAAGAACTAACATCTGTTAGAGAACCATTCAAAATCCTGGAGTACTGGACAACAGATATCATGATATGAATAGCAGTAGTAGTAGTAGTAGTAGTAGCTGTTTTCATCTCCTATAACTACGTTCATCTTAGTTTGGGACTCTTCAGCAGTACGCGCCCAAGGGTCGAACCCTGGACCTTCAGATTACAACGCAAGCACACTGACCATTCTATTACTTGGACCAGAATTCAATGACTCGTGAATTATAACTTCGCCAATTCGTGATCTTAAGCCGCGAGATATGCCACTGTCGTCAATGAGTATATGTTCTTATATCCAACCTAGTCGACCACATAAGTCATGACTTTACGCGAGAACGCGAGGTAATTTCTCCCTGTGGTAAGTCATTAGTGGGTATTAGATTAATCTGTAGGGATTTGACTGGTTTCAAGTCTGACCACAGGTTGAAATCAGTTAAAAGCCCAGGTAGTATTGGAGGAGTTTTGTCTTAGTTTGAGACTCTTTACCAGTACACACCATGACCCCATCGGATAGAGAACGCGGGATCTTAGTTAGTCCTCTAACTGATGTTAATCCATGACCAAACTTAAAACCAATCAAATTCTTACAAATTAATCTAATACCCAATATGACTACTGACAATGTAACGTCTGTTATCTTAGATAGACTACAAGAAAAAAACGTATTCCTAAACAAAATAATCAGCTCAAAACAGTTCACAATAATTTATGAAACGCTAAAAAAGATTTACATGTTAGATAGGTGTTTTCAGTGTTGTAGTATCTAAATTGAAGTTAGCACAGAAGATGATGGTAGTCTAGATCGGCAATGGAACTTTCCCAATAAAGCCATTCAACTCACAAAATACAACAACCCCAAAAAAATGTTCCACACAACCAGTAGCAGATATCATAATATACACAGTAGTGGTTGTTGTTGCTGTTCTGATCTTTTCTAACTAAGTTTATCAGTGAGGCGTTTGGAATGCATCGTTTTATAAAATCACAAAACCATGCCATTACAGCTTGCGTTCCAAGTGAAATACAGGATTCGAAGCTTTGACGTGGTGTTGTTTCTTTTACAGGATGTAGTTGCTAGCCCCAAACCAAAGGGTGTGTGAACTATTCAGCAGTCCGCTCCGTCCTCCTTTATGGCTAGCTGTGAGACCTGGTCACTGAGAGTGGAAGACATGAAAAGACCGGCTAGTTGTCTTTGATCATAAATGCCTGTGCTCTATCCCGTGTGAAGTGGTATAATAAGATGAGCAATATTGTGATTAGGCATCAGTCGAGTACTAGGTAAGGAGGGGAAATCAATCCACGAGGTTGTGAAGTTACATAGACTGATATGGTTAGGACATGTGTTACGTATGCCTAGTCATCGCCGTCCTTGACGGGCAATGTTAGCGGATATAGGGTCAGGCTGGAAAAAAGCTAGCGGAGGTCAAACAGAAACATGGCACCAGTCAATGAAATCTACAACAGTTAGTCTAAGCCACGTAGGAAGGTGTAGACTTCCTGGTTGGGGTCCTCGGGACGGTAAAAACCGATGGTTGGAAACTATTGGTGATGTGGCTTAAAATTGTTCTCAATGGTTGGCTCAAATGCATCCACTCCTTGTGACTTATGATTTCCAATGAAACTCTATTGTTCTTCGTTATTACTATTCCTTTGTCTCACACCTCTGTTAACTATCTCTATTATGCATTTCTTCTACTTCCTTCTCTTAATTTGTGTGCTACATGGAGGGAGTATGGCGACTTGAACTACTGCATATCTGCATAAAGTTTTATGTTGAAACCTGTCACTCAACTTTTTACTTTTCCTGGATTTTATAACCTACCGGCTAATATTAGTTAGAAAACCATTGGTAAACCTGGGAGTACTGGACAGCTGTTTCGTCCTGGTTTGGGACTCTTCATCAGTGCGCACCCACCGGGATTCAAACCCAGGACCTTCCGGTTACAAGGCGAGCTCGTATACCTAGCGGTCGTGCTATGTCGTGAATTGGCACAAGTTAGAATTCATAGACTGGCCATTGGATCGGGTCCCAGTGGCCTAATGGTATACGAGCTCGCCTTGTAACCGGAAGGTCCTCGGTTCGAACCCTGTCGGTGGGTGCGTACTGCTGAAGAGTCCCAAACCAGAACGAAACAGCTGTCCAGTACTCCCAGGTTTTCCGATGGTTCTCTAACTAATGTCAGCTCATGATGAAATCCTGAAACCAATCAAATTCCTACAAACCAACACTTGACTACCGGCTAATAAACAAGGTGAAGCTTATGAGTGCATCCGTCGAAGAAATCAAACCCAGACCACTCTTGGGTGACTACTTCTACTGGCTGGCATTCCTTTCATTGAAGCATTGACGCACATTAATCATAACATATTAGATTACGTTTACATCATTGAGAATAATAGAAAAATAATAATAACAATCGATATATGTCTACCCTTACCTCTTTTATCTTACTACACATAGCTGTTGTATCCATATCTGTGATAGATGTTGCCAAATCCATTACTTGTTTTGATGATGGTCTTTGATAGGAATTATTATTATTATAATTATTATTACCACAATTATTATTATTATTATTGTCATTGTTAATTATTGTTGTCAGCATATTATCATTTTCATTAAAATGATCATTTTGTATAGAATTTGGTGTCGGTGAACCAGATGGACTTGTAATTGGTTCAAATATGGTACAATTTAAAGATTGTCCATTAGCATAATATTGTGTATCATACAATTCTGTTGTTTGATCGGTAGATTGCTGTTGTTGTTGGGCATGAATATTTGTGTTAATTTCTAATTCAGATTGATTTGATGATAGCATATTTACATTATGATATGTACCTGTAAATAAAGAAAAAGAAGAAAAAAGGGGAAAAGACAAATGGAATAAACAGTTAGAAACTAATTTCATTGAGAATCAACATACATCAACACAGAGAATCATTGGAAACGATAAAGAGCAATATAGGGGCAAATATTCTATGGCAGTTTAGGACACTTAAGACGGGGCATACCAACAAAGGCGGCCTGCTTAAATCATTGGGCTACCGAAATTACTTTCTTCCAAAATGCTTAATTTCATCTGGATTTATCATTGTTTTAATCGTCCAGTTATATCAAATGACCTATACATAAACTTTCGCGATGATATAACTTGCTCCCAAGTAAACGGTGTACAATTCTTCAACGAAATGAAGATATACTTCAGATTATTAATTTACATGTGAATCCTGTGTGAAGAAAAAAGTACTTTGGAACTGAATAAGCTGTAAATTATTGTACCGTATATTCGCATACTGTCTTTTTATTATTAAACCCATTCAGGATTGAATCCTGAACCTTAAAGATTGCGAGATGGCTCTCAATTGGTCATTCAACTGTCAAATCGGAATCCAATGGCTTGTGAGTTTCAACTTCTGTTAATTCTCACGATATAGAGTTGCCATCAGATATTAGTGGAATTCAACTTGATAACTACACTGAGGTTAGTATTCTGCACTTTAAGTCATACATATTATACTCATATGCGTGTATTGTGTGATCCTATGTATACTTCCGAATATTGACAGAAAGAGATTTAATGTTGCCTGAGAGTAGAGGTAAGATGACAACTGCTTGTTGACGATCACACACACACATACACAAGGAATGTTGTTGAGTAATTTCTGTGCTCCATCAAGGACACTAGTTGCAGTTAGCAAGTATGAGTTATCACATTTCAACCGAGTAACTGATTAAGAGATCTCAAGTGTTTGCCTTTAACCGTATCTAGAAAATTAGCTAAGTATGACCGATGAGTTCCAAATTAGGACAAAAGCGCCTTATCATATAGAGCCCACCACTTTTTTAAATAGGCTTTCAGCTGACATCAATGCGAAATAAGTAGACATTTTATTCTGAAGACGAATTATCAAAAATCAACGTTATTACTTGCAGCATGAATGACGAATAACAATAAAGATTTCTTCGCAGTAGAAATAATTCCTTTCATCAACTTCATTTTAGGGCTGTACAGTCCTATTCATGATTTTTTATGGTCGGGAGTTGAGGAAGGGGGGGGGAGTAGAATGCTTGCAAGCCCCACACGAAAAGTCTAAGGTTCGATTCCTACTCTTAGACCTTATCCAACCAGTAGTTAGATTCGTGAGATAGGGCAGGTTGTAGTGTGAGGCTAGCAACCGCATCCACCGCTACTAAAACTTCGAAAGCTTGAAGCCCTATGTTTCACTCAGAATGCGAAGAATGAAGAGTTTAAGTGTGGATAAATTACAGAACTACAAAAGAAATATTAAAGAAGTGAATTTATTATTTTTTGATTACAGCTTGATTCCACACTATATTTTTGGTACAAGTATGGAATTTTCAGCATAGATATCGGTAGCCCAAATTTTGCAGGCCGACCATAGATATCAGGTATGCGTCGGAAGGGGATCGAACCTGGTATTATCAGGTTTAAAATGAGTCAGATGGTGTCAAAAATTAAAATTATTACGTTGGTGATAATAATAATAATAACAACAATAATAGTAAAAGCGAAGATAAAGTGAAATGGAGTAGAATTAGTTGAAAGGAATATTACCTATGACCAGTGGTACAGTAATTTCAGATTAAGGTTACCCACATATTTCTACATAGGTGATGAAAACATAAACTTTTAGAGTGACTGAGTGGATTAACTGAAGAAGGTGTACACAACTAGAATATTTTGCCATCTTATGTTTGCCTTTTATCAAGTAAACTGTATCCGAAGAACTACTCGCTTACAGCATCAAATGTAACCAGTGGAATAGGAGCATGTGGAACAGTAGGTGTACACAGAGATGGAGAAAAGAGACTAGCTCTTTGATCATAGGTGCCTGCGTTCTATTTCCCGTGTAAAATGGCATAATAAGGTGAGCAACATGGAGGTTAGGCGTAGAGTTCTAGGTAAACAGGGGAAATCAATCGACGAAGTCGTGAAGCTACAAAGACTGAGATGGTTAGGACATGTGTTACGTATGCCAAGCCATCGCCTCCCTCGACGAGCAATGTTAGCGGATATAGGGTCAGACTGGAAAAAAGCTAGCGGCGGTCAAACAAAAACTTGGCTGCACCAGTCAATGAAATCCACAACAGTTGGTCTAAGCCACGTAGAAAGGTGTAGACTTCCAGGCTGGGGTCCTCGGGACGGTAAAAATCTATGGTTGGAAACAATTGGTGACATGGCTCAAAATCGTTCTCAGTGGCGCAGATGCATCCACTCCCTGTGACTTATGATCTTCAATGAAACTGTTTTGTATTTCTTTATTACTCCTTTGTCTCACACCTCTGCTCACTGTTTCTATTATGCTTTTCTTGTACTTTCTTCTCTTGCTTCGCGTGCTACACGGAATGTGGCGACTTGAACTTCCGCACATTTGTGCAAAGTTCTATGTCGAAAACAGACAGACATTTCTCCTTTAAGCATACTCCGGCTTAAGAATACCATGTATAAGTTAGATTATATTCTACTCTAAGTGCATCTACTTTTTTAAACGCTCCTGCAGAGCTGATGACATCGAACTTTGCAAAGCAATTCTCTAAAAACGCATAGCTGAAAACCACTTAATCAAAACTTTAACGATTTCACTATCAAATTAGGCAGAAAACCATAGTTAACAATGAGCACGAGATTCTGATGAGATCTAGTAGAGAATGAAATATTCGTCCACAGATTAAAATTTTTCAACAGACCTTCATTATATATCGACTTAATTGTGTGCGTCTATGTGTAGGGGGGGGGGCGCGGAGGTTGGAGAAATCACTTATCAAACACTTGGAATTTAAAAAAAAGAAAATAATCTACTTAAGGAATTAACCATGAATTCAAAGGTATTTTTTTAAACACTGATATACTATTCAGCAAATTATCATGTAATGAATTACCATTAATATAATCCGATTGGAAAGTATAACGTTCTTGATCCAGTAAAGGTTCAGGTGATAGACTAGAATTCGATCTGACATATGTACTACTACTGATACTCCCACCGGCGGTAGTTGATTCAAATATTGGTGCATTTGGAGATAATTTTGGCATAGTAGGAATAACAGCAGAAGCAGTAGTAGTAGTACTAGTTGTTGTGGTTGTTGTCATTGTAGATGACTGTGAGGCGACAGCAGCTTTTATAATTAAGGAGAAAAAAAGGAAGAGAAATAAATTACTGAGTAAGAATCTAATTTGATAGAACAGTTAAAATAAGTGAGTAGGAGTCAAACGGCAGAAGATGGATCAACTATCGTATTCCTCTCAAAATGTTCTCATGTCACCACGCATTGATAGCCTCCTATTCACTACCTTCACGTGGCGGCAGTGTTCCTCACAAAAATGAAAGGGCATACAAAAAAGTTTGGCGCTTACAACAGGACTGACTGGTGAACATACACATCGACCTAAAAGCGATGGAAAACCCTAGTTCTAAGCTTATGGTGCACAAGGACTCCCCGATCCGAAAAAATCGAATGGAGTATGAACCTATTTTGGTTACCAGAGACTATGGGAATACAGCTCAAGTCAAAGACTTGGTGAAGAGTGGCCCCTTTAAGACAATCTGATGCTTCGGTCTCAACAGTATACCAGCAATTGCAAAAACTATGAGATCTTCTGTGACATATCTCTTGGTGCCCAGAAAGTACCATGTTTGTGGTTTAATAATAATAATAATAATCAAATCCACAGTTTGAAAATTAACTCGTGATATGCAAGTAGTACACTTCTAGGTGAAACATCACCACAGCTCCCATGAGAAACTGAAAGTATTATTGAGATCACAGCATGCGTGATCTGATTGATACAATAAATTTCACACTCAAGAAAGCAAGCGCAAATACATGACGCTATGAATATATATACACTACTAACTGACTGATAAGAGTAATGGTTGACTACCACTCATATCAATGTATTAACAGTTTATTCAAGTAGCCAGCTAGTTTGAATTCGGGTGACTCCAAGCTGATTCAAGCCGGGTAAACCGTTTGATGGCATCAGCCCCAAAGAAACAAAACAACTATCCGGCTATTTTAGATCAATTTGATATGCCTAACAAGCACTACTGGTTGATGTGAGTGGTGTCCAACTACTACTCATATCAATATATCAGTAGTATAAAGAGTCATGTTTTAAAAAGCCAGAAATCTCTGAAAATCTCCACGGTTTTTGGAAACGTTATATGAGTGAACATATACAGACTTCAACAACTCATACATACATACTAAATCTCCTTATCATACGCAATAATCCCTTTAAAACAAAAGCATTCATTTCATTATGAAGGAGAAAGTGTAACGGAGAATAAACAAAATCGACAACAAGTTCTTATTATACGGTGAAACAGTCTTCCACACGACATTGACTATCAAGTGAACGATAGCAGATGTAAAAACTATTCACTTTCAAAGTAAATTAAACAGTCAACTAAAATGCATAATAGAGGGGGGGGGGGGGGTTAAACTGAACAGAACTCCAGCCTACATTGTGTCCATGATTCAGACACAAACTCTTAACACAAAGAAGTTGTTCTTATGGCCCAAGTGGTCTAGTGGCGTTTGAAACGATGGAAACACCGTCATTCACTGGGGAATTACAGGTACATTCAACTAACAAGTCTCAAATAGATTGAAATGGGCATCCTGAGGTTCACGGTTAGTCACCATCCACCAAGCAGAGTATGCAACACAATCAACACGTCATTATATAGGTAGTAGTAGTTGTTGTGGAGTAAGGTTGACGGAAGTGTTGTCTGCAATGCATACTGTAATGTTCAACACGTAAAAACATTCAAATACAATTTTAATATACCTTTTTCAGCTATCTCTATCTAACTATAGAGAAAAATATAAAAAGGTGTGCATTAAACGAATTTAGGAAATAATAATAATAAGAGAAAATTTCTATTTTTGATCATTTTTATTGATTGCTTTTTATTGATAAAAATTTTCCCCTATATATATATATATATATATATATATATATATATCCATCCATCCATCCATCTATCTTATGTATCTGTCTCTACCTACCCATCTGTTTAACAGTTACATTTGTCAATTATAAATGAAGGAAGAGACAATAATCAATAATAGGAGAGTGGGATAGAGACAGAGAGAGATATTAGTAAAAATCAATAAAGAAAGAAACAAGACAGTAATAATATAAAGGAGAAAAACATAGAAATTTTTATTAAGATTCTATAGTCAATAACACTATATATATATATATTGAGAAATAAATGACTTCCCCCACTTGACGGTCTGACATTGGATTGATGACCAGTGTCATACAGAGACAAACTCGAAAATTCACTTTATTATAGTATAATTTACTAATCGATGAGATTCTTCTTGTCGACTTTAGCGACGCAGGGATTAATGATATGATCTTTCTAGGTGAAGACGCAGATAAAATACACAGGGTCTTCTGAACATCTTGAGCAAAAGCTTCCGAATATTTCGCATGCGATTCACTTCAGTCAAATGTAAGATTATGTTACAAGATTGGTCTGTATCCACTCTCAGTTTAATGATAGAAAGTAAAATAGTTGAGGTTGTTGACTACTCCAGCTCTAATGGACTGATTATTATAGAAGCGTCGGCATGGTTATGAAAGGTTAGTGTGTCATTTGCGAATTTACGAGATTTCTGGCGTATGAAAAAGAGAAGACGTTCAGCGAAGACTCTTTTCGCCGGTGAATTCATTCACATAGCTGTACAATCCCATTTATATGTAATTATTTGTGTGTGTGTGTGTGTGTACATGAGGTTTGTCAAGTTTAGACAATTGATCAGGTAATACAAGAACGATCTAATATAGAAACAAGGTTAATCAGACTGCAACTAAAGTAAGATTGGTTAGTTAGCAAGTTAGATGACGTAATATAATTGACTAAAATGTTTCAACTTAGGTCAGGGTAGCAACAGAGGTAATTATCTAAACTTGACAAACCTCATGTACACACACAAACAATTACATATAAATGGGATTGTACAGCTATGTGAATGAATTCGCCGAAAAGAGTCTCTTCGCTGGACGTCTTCTCTTTTTCATATGACTCAATGGGGATTTCTGGCGTAGATATGATATTCGGTTTCCGATTAAAAGACATGTGTACTGTGCAGCTATTCATTGTGTTCTTTTTTATGACTGAGATATCACCATCAAAAGTAACAGACACAAAGAGACTCTCCGTCTTTCGCCATAGGTGTTTGTATTCTACCTCCCATATTAAGTGGCATAATATAGTGGATAATAGTGAGACTAGGCATAGTGCTAGGTAAGGAGGGAAAGCCAATCGAAGAATTTGTGAAGCTGCATTCATTGAGATAGCTAGAACGCAGTGTGCGAATAGTGAGCCATAGCCTCCCTTGTCAAACAAGGTTAACTGACGTGAGAGATTAGGTTGGGAAAGACTTACGGAAGATTATTTGAGCCACGTAGGGAGGGAGGTGTATATTATATAACTGGGGTCCTCAAACACTCTGAAAACCGAAGACTGTTGGTGACTTAGCTCAAAATCGTTCTCAATGGGGTTGAATTTTCATTTTTCCCTATATACCTGTTCCTCTTCCCGTAAATTGATTAAAGTTCCTTTACATACTAAATGAAGTGTGGCAATTTGAACTGTTGTACTTTAGTACTAACGCACTCAGTCAGTTAGTGAATATTTGATGGTAAAGTTTACCAAATGACGTTAGGTGACAATGTGGAAAAAGTAAAAGTACTGACAAAGCTATCCAGTCTGTTGACGCAACGTACACAAGACTGGATAATAACCAAATAGTTATCAATGTTGTCTCTACTATTGCAGACTCAATCTTATGTTCAACTAAATACAACTCAGAAACTTACACGACTGTAACAGTTTTATGACACTATCAGGATCATTTAAAAATAATTGCATTCTTATATATGGTTCACGACCTTTTAGTGTCAACGATTTCCACGGTTTTGGTCGAGCTAGCAAATCAGAAACACTTCCCTGAGATAAACCTGTCAAAATTGAAAGAAGAAAAAAAGGAGCTCAGTAACAATAATGAGATATGAAGGTGTGCGCCTGTATTCATCTGCGTGTCATCATAAATGAAAAAATACACGAGGATTAATAGACGACTTTAATACACGACAGTAGATAAGATTTTACAAGGATCAGTCTAATTGGTTGAAACCTAGCCAATCGGCTTGCAGAGAGTTGTTTGTATAGACCGAACAGCTGTATATTTATGTAGTGGGTGTTATAACCGGAACTATGACCTAGTAGACTCTGAGAGAATACTAACTTTAATGGGCTGGCTTTTATCTGTCCTAATCGCACGACAACAGCAACAACAATAATAATACCGCCAGGTGGCAAAGATAGAAGAAAGACTGGACCTTGATGAGAGAGCTTTTCATCGTCTCAAAACAGCAGTCAAATATAAGGTCGACAGTGCTTGCGTATATATGTTTAAAATGACCTTGAGAATCACTGATGCCATTGATAAACTAAGACAATGAGCAACCAATAGGATCTCAAAGGTCATAAGTAGCATGAGAGAAAATCTGGTCATAAATCAGTACGTGTGGTGAGAGAAATACAAACATACATGTAAAAATGACATGTAGAAAATTACGTCTGTATATATCAGTGGGTGATGATTAGGGGCGGAGGGAAAAATCGGGGTCGTGGCAAGGTTCGAACTCATTGCCTCCGAATTACTAGTCTAGGGAGCAGTGGAAAGTCTGCTAACTCAAGATCAACTCAAACGATATTACCAGCAGATAATTACCTCTCCTTGTTAGATAGTTGGAGGCAATCGGCCACAGGAAGCCTTGGACTTAGGCGCTCACCAGTCAGCAAGGTGTATCCACCAACATGAGGGAACTCAAGTATCTTGTGAGATTCGAGCCCAGCGCTGCAGTCAGAGATTCTACGACTGAGCCATTCAGATTGATGGTTGTCCTCCTGTAGGTGCTTTAATTAGACACTAGTTAGTACACTGAGTTGGCAAAGAAATCAAGTAAAAATGAAGCTGTGAAATGATTGATAACGATCAAATCTTATTTGCCTCGATCGGATCGATTTATTAAATAACACAGAGCAGCAGGGAGACAGACATTGAGAAAAGAGGAAAAGGTAAAAATACAAGTAACAGTATAAACAGAAATTTTTAAAAACAAGGTGAGAAAGTACAAGATGAAACGAGAAAAAAAGACTCAAAAAAGTGAGGTAATAAAACATTTTCTAGAAAATATACAACAACTCCGTCTGTCTGTCTGTCTGTTTTCGACATAGAACTTTGCACAAATGTGCGGAAGTTCAAGTCGCTACACTCCGTGTAGCACGCGAAGCAAGAGAAGAAAGTATAAGAAAAGCATAATAGAAACTGTGAGCAGAGGGGTGAGACAAAGGAGGAGTAATAAAGAAATACAAAACAGTTTCATTGAAGATCATAAGTCACAGGGAGTGGATGCATCTGCGCCACTGAGAACGATTTTGAGCCATGTCACCAATTGTTTCCAACCATAGATTTTTACCGTCCCGAGGACCCCAGCCTGGAAGTCTACACCTTTCTACGTGGCTTAGACCAACTGTTGTGGATTTCATTGACTGGTGCCAAGTTTTTGTTTGACCGCCGCTAGCTTTTTTCCAGTCTGACCCTATATCCGCTAACATTGCTCGTCGAGGGAGGCGATGGCTTGGCATACGTAACACATGTCCTAACCATCTCAGTCTTTGTAGCTTCACGACTTCGTCGATTGATTTCCCCTGTTTACCTAGAACTCTACGCCTAACCTCCATGTTGCTCACCTTATTATGCCATTTTACACGGGAAATAGAGCGCAGGCACCTATGATCAAACACAGCTAGTCTTCTCATGTCTTCCACTCTCAGTGGCCAGGTCTCACAGCTGGCCATAAAGGAGGACGGAGCGGACTGATGAGCAATACACCCGCCCTTTGGTCGATAGTCGAACATCTCGTCTACGCCAGAGTCGGCGTAAACTGGCAAATGCGGAACGAGCCCCTTGTATTCGTGCTGAGATTTCGTCAGAGATCAGCCCGTTGGAGTTGGCTGATGGTACTTCCCAAATAAGTGAAGCGGTCAACGTGCTCTACCACTTCACTTCCTATTTTTAAACTAGGCGTCGATGTAGTCCAGTCCTGTAACATCATCTTGCATTTGGCGGGAGCGAATCGCATGCCAAACATTCGTAGATTGCGGCTCAGTGTGTTCAGAAGACTCTGCATTTTGTCAGCGTCTTCGCCTAGAAGGACTATATCGTCTGCATATTCCAACAACTCCGTAGAAGAATGTTTTCAAACTCTTCGATCAGGAAGTATATTTATCTAGCACGATCAACTTTTTCCTGAAACAGAATAAGGATTAAGTTGCATGACCACAGAGCCAAAGCGACGACTGCTTGAGATCTGTCACAAACGGCCTGTATTCAGATCTTACCACCGGCTACGTACCACCGTAAGTTAATTCGAGATATATACTTTCCGGGCTCCCCTCAACAGAACGGAAAGGTAGTATATCTGGCCTAGTAGTCGTCAAAGGTAAATACTTTACTACTTCGCTACTTACTTCACTCTCAATCCCTTAACTATGGTAACTGACACTTTGATGGTAACTGCTTTTAGTCTAACCGCTATCTAAACGACCTATCTTTCCTGGTAAGACCTGCAGGAACACTAGTTCCAGTCAGTGTATATTATTGAGTCATTGTGATGTCTGTCTGTTTTCGACATAGAACTTTGTGATATTCAAGCCAGACCACCACGTCAAAGTAGCAGCTATTTGTCGAGATGGGATGGGGTTGGTAGTCTCTCATGCACAACCTTTCATCTCTATCGAGTTTATTACCGGTTAAAAGAGGTTTAGTAGTCCATCAGCCTGACGCTGTGCGTTAGTGTTGGTGAGCGTTCTATCATTGAACCAGGGGAGCTCAAACAATTTGGCACCGCTACTACTATTATTATTATTATTAGGATTAACAAAAGTGTTTGTTTAAATAAATAAGTAAAGACTTAACTTACCAAGTACATGTGCACCAAAAAGTTTTTGACTAATAGAATATTGCATAAGAAGTGAACGTGTACGCTGAGTTATCTCTTCTGTAGATAGTTCATCACAATACTTATCAATATCTTCTTGTTTCAATGGTGGAAGAGTTGAAACTCTATGGGATGATGATGTTGAGGATAAACTACAGGTATTATTATTATTACTAACTGAATCAGAAAGATTATCATCAGTAGTTTCATGATAATTAGTATTATTTGTATAATAATTGAAATGATTCTCATTAACAGTAGCATCTAACTTAGATAAGATATCGGATGATTGCAGGTGAACTCCAGTAGCTGTTGCCGCTGAAGCTAAAAGCATTAAAGTTTGTTGAAATGACATTGATGATGTGGATGAAGAAGATATTTGTGGAAAAGTTGATATTGATGCAGGAGATATACCTAACGGTGGAATAATAGGCGCGGGTGGCGGTTGTGGAGGCGGATGATGAGGTTGGTGATGATTCATACTAATTGATGCAGTTGACAGTTCATTAGCTACAGTATATACTGGGTTACAGTAATTAGGATCATTCAGATTAACTGTGATAGGATTATCTTCAATTATAGATGATGATGATGATGAATAATTAGGGAATAACAAAATACTACTACTATGATTATGATTATTATTGAATAAAATATTTCCATTAGTTTCCATTCTGCTTGAATCATTCATATTTTCAGTTGATGATTGTATTTCTGTAAGATGAGAGAAATTCTTCTGTTGGTTAACACAACCTGAGGCTAATTTGATGACTGAATTGTCTGGATTGATGATTGAATTATTAGTGATTTGAGCAGTGAATAGTTTGAGCTAAAAACAATCAAATAAAACATACATCAACAAATCATGCTATAAAGAAATACTTCAACAGAGTGGTTCATATATATATATATATATATATATATATATATACGAGTTGATCGCGGATTGATATCAGTTAGAGAACCATTGAAAACAAGAAGGGAGTACTGGACAACCAGCTGTTTCATCCTAGTTTGGGAATTATTGGCAGTACGCACCCACTGGGGTTCGAACCCAGGACCTTCTGGTTACAAGGCAAGCTGGCTCGTATACCATTCAGCCACTGGGAACCGATTTAATTGCCAGCCAATGAATTCTAACTTCTACCAATTCGTGATTTAGCTCGACCACTAACCAATGTCATCGGTGGTACATCGCTCCTCACACTTGACTGGATGGATCTAACTGATCACGACTTCTCATTAGAACTCCAGGAAACTCTATCTTGTAGCAAGTCACTAGCGTGCAACAGATTAATTTTAACTCTTAAAAACAAAACGAATCCTTACAAACCAACTATAGGACAAAAATATGTATGTATATATAAGACTTGACACCCATAACATGGCATTGATTGACTAAGAGATAGTAACTAGTGTTATACTGTCAGGTCCTTAAAGCTAACTCACATGTGATGTAACTTGAGAAGATATAAGTTGGCGAAGGCGTCACTTTTCGTAACATTTCATCGAAGGTGTACAGTTATTTAGGGATTTGTATTTTTAATGTTAATTATCAATAAGCGTCAGAAGCAAATATCAGACGACTTTAAAATTAAGACTGTGCCAGAAGGCAAGTTATCCTTCGTAGATATTCTGCTTTAACGACGAATAAATGGATCTCTACAAAGATTAATTTTACCATAAGTCCAGATGAAATGAACAGCTGACAAAATTTCACAGTTTTATCCCAATAACCACACAAAGAAATCTCATTACTTATCAATCGACGAGAATCTACAGTGGTAGCTCAGTGGTAACGTCTCTGACTGCAGCACTGGGTGACGCGGTTTCGAATCTCAGAAGGGACATGAGCCCCTTCGAAGTTGCGATATGCCTTGCTGACTGGTGAGTGCCAACTAGCACGAAACCTAGGTTAAGCAAGGCTTCCTGTCTACTATCTCCAACCATCTAATATCATCGAATCAGTGTGCACCGTGATGGCGAGCTACCTAGAATGGTGGCCATATTGCAAACCTACCTGATACAATTCAGTCTGCACTAAAGCAAGGACTAGACGCATAACACTAGTTACTGGTATCCAATTAAAGAATCTACCGTGTTTACATACTGAACGTGCATTGAGCGAGAACTTAGAAACCTTCAGGAACACTCGAATTAACGATAGATATCCAAATTCCTTTAAATGATAAACATTTCAAAAAGATCAATGCTCCGTGAAATCTGGATATAAACTGAACATTAGTAAAGTCTTTCCACACCAGCTACTAAGAGCAATTCAAAAAAAATATTCTTTGCTTCCTCTCTACACTTCAACTTGGCTACTACTGCTCCTGTTCAAAGACAATATTTCACTGTTGGCGAATTCACGATGCATTTGTGAGTTCACTTGCTCCCATGGAGTCACTTATACACAGGCTGCTCCAGAAAGATATTGTCCCACCGTATTCGTGGTTATCACAGGGAAAATGTAGAACAGTCAAAAGCTTAATTATCGTTTCTGGTCATGCAGCATCAGTGGAGACATAATTTAGCACCACATTAAAGGCATAATCGAGTCAGTTGATAGGATTTCAATCAAACCCTTTTTAGGTAGGTGAATTCTCGTCACTCGAACTTAGTGTTCAAAGCTGTTTGATCCAGCCTCTTCTACTACTACGACCACTTCAGTCTTAATTTTCTGTTCTTCACCGGTTAAATAATGAATTGCATGTATAGGGGATTCATTCTCAATTTTTTTCCCATGCTACCTATTCACCACTTAACTAATTAATTGTCAACTTTCTCAATTACGTAAGATTATTCGCTGTTTTTTACAAATTGTTATTTCTTATAAACTTTAATTTATTTTTTGGTACTAACTCGGAATAACCTCTAATCTTTATTGGCAATTAGTGTAGTACATATACACTCTCAAAAAACTGTACAGCTTTTGAAGAGTAGTAATGTAAACAGACTTCCTAACTAAACTGTATCGATTACCAATGGGAGATACTTTGACACTGAAATAATAGAGAATGTTTGTAGCTCAGGTGGATAATTTGCAATTATTCGTGTTCTCTGAGCTCATCGGTTTAATTGGGAGCTTTCGTCGTCCTTCTGGACAACATTACTCTTCAGCGCAAGTTTTAGCCTAAAAATGAACTGATTTAAAATTCTCCATGAATGACAGAACTGTGTCTCCTAGCCACAGAAAGATCCAACAAAAAAGAAGATAAAATTAATACCATTTACAAAATAAATTGCATGTACTGTAACATATATTACATTTGTCAAAGTGGGCGTCCCCTTCGACTCCGAATACAAGAACACAAATTAGCTGTAAAAAGACATGATATATATTCTTTCATATCAATGCATGTAGACAATTATGGACACCAATTGGATTGGAATAATGTCGAAATTTTAGACAGAGAAAACACCAAAAGTGGCAGAGAATTTCTAGATGCCTGGTACTTAGACGAATCAGCGGTTAACAAAACACATTAATATAGACCAAATATACCAACTAGTAAAAAGTAAATCACGTGACGAGAAAGTTCAAAATTCAAGTCTATAAAAAATGATCAATACAGATATAAATTGACTACCAATCAAAAAGATGGTAGTCAAGAGACAAAATTCTATCATTCATGGAGAATTTAAATCAGTTCATTTTAGGCTAAAACTTACGCTGAAGAGGGATGTTGTCCAGAAGGACGACGAAAGCTTCGTAATTAAACCAATTAGCTAAGAGAACACAACTAATTGTAAGTATTTTGATATTTCCAACTACAGAACTGAATGACACCCCATCAGAACGACCAAAGGGATATCGGCTCCACTAAGGTTGTATTTGCATTTCTCTATAGATTGGCAATGAGGACGTGACCTAGATCTAGGGTTTTTGTGTCAAATACCAAGAGCCATTCAACGATACTACTTCAAATATCCAATCTTTGAGAGTTATATTATACATTGATAAAAGAAGTGAGTTAGACAGGTTTTATTCCCTAAACAACGTTTTGCATACAATTTATTCATCAAATGATAGACGAGAATGAAATTATTGCTTTACGGATATAACACTATCAGTGTGTAAACACGACAGATATCAGACACTGTAGGATATTATTTATTTTTGAAAAATGATCAATCCTGATTTTTGATCAATCAGAGAAAAATGGTGGAAAACGAGTACAAACCATATTGAGAAAAAAAACTAGATGCGAGTGAAAAACAGGGGGGGATATAGTTATACTATGATAAAAGGAAATGAAAAGGGACAATGTGTCTGCATCATCAATATCACGAATATTAAATTATCAAAATACAGCCATTTAACAACTAACTGTTAATAACATTAGTAATCCAACATGGGAGTCTACATATATTTACACCTTCTAGATAGTTTAAACCAAGAGTTCAGTAGCTTCCTGACTATATTGCACAGTACGTCTGACTGAACGTAGTTCTACTGTGGTGAGGACTGGCTGCTAGCCAAAATCGGTAGATAGCAATTTACGTCAATGTTTACGTCCCCAATATTGGTCGTGAGAAGAATGAGAACAAAGGCTTTGCGTAGGCGGATACAGTTAACATATAGATGATCTGAACTTCAAGAAATAGCCACAAAGAGATGAAAGATTAAGGTTCAGCGAGAAACCACCACCAATCAGAAGACTGTGTTTGTTTGCTTACAATACTCTATAATAATGTACATGAAAATATATAAATATGTGTTGATTTCGTAAATAAACGATCTGTTGTCTGACCCTTGTCTTCTGTTGTTACACTACTTTACTACTTCATATCTCCGTACTGAAGATCAGATGGTAGGCCAGAAAAGATTAGTACCAAGAAACTTTGTATTGTTGCAACGAACCAATCAACAATCTATTGCCCCAATAAATATGCTTAAGAATATTGAAATGAATTGCACACACTCATGAGACCGTTGGGTGATGATAGGGCGCACCAGGTATCCTCAAGAGGAAGCCGAATGGAGAATGGAGTTGGGTGTGGTTCCGAGGGTGACATATGAAGGAGATCATGTGAGGAGAAGGAGATGAGAGCTTAAAGGAGATAGTGGAGTCAGTCAGAGAGGATTGAAGAGAACCGGATGAAGTGTGCGCTATTGAAGCTTTATGTTCCACTCGGAACTTAAGGGAGTCACATTAATAAAATACCTAACATGTTATTTAAGGAAAAAAAGCAACGCCTCCTGATGTGTAGTGTAGCGCAGTGTAGCTCAGGACATTTAAATATTACTCAAGATATAAGGTAGATACATCAATAAGATTTAATGAACTCACCAAATCTGCAACAGTAATCCCAGTTGATATAACTGGCACAGACAGATTTGTCGGACAGACTATATTGTTCGAGTATACAGGTGGTATTATTGTTGTGGTTGTTGGTTGACTAGAAGGTAGCTGACTGGAGTTTGTTTCAACACTTTGTAAACTATATACAGTCGGTAGACAAGTAGTTGTAATGATATTTCCACTAAATAAGTTATTTGAACTACTAAACAATGTGGAGTTGGGTTCTGTATTATAGGCTGTTAGTTTTGACAAACTGTTTGAGTAAGTTGGCAGATTAGAAGAGGAAGAGCAGTAGGAGGAGGTGAGTGTATCGGTAGTTTTGCCACCAGTTGACATTAAAGAATTAATAACGCTTCCAGAATCGGTAGTCTGTAATGCAAGTAAGAACATATTAGATAACACTAATCTATCCAGTATTATACAAAAGGAGGGATAGAATTGAGGAAAAACGTCATCCAGAAGGCAAGAAAACCTGTCAAGGTCATTCAACATTCATCACATTATTTTACATTCAGACGGGGAGAGAAAGAAAGAAATCGCAACACAGTTGCCATAGATTGAGATTCTCAGCCATATCTGGTAACGTTTTTAGCCACCAAATCGAACTATCCCTTAAAAATGTTAATCTTACATAAATATCCTTCATCTCATGGCACCACATCACAAGTTATTCACCGTTAGGCTTTTTCTATCCAGTTCTAGGGCTACTGAACAGTGAGTGGTTTGAAAGCTTCTAGGATGACATTCGTAGCACATTATACCAAGCCATAGAAGCAGGTGTTTCAAGATGACTGCACTCACTGTGGACGGTGACCTCCACGGTATCCGAACCCATGTTGCTGATCTTCAGAAGAATGGCTTCCATGATGATAACATGGGGAGCAAACAATTCTACAGAGGCGGTGATGATCGAATACACAGAAGCCAGGCTTCACAGGTGTAGGGTAAGACTTGTGATAGCCAGGCTGACGTCGTGACGGCGCCAGAGGTGGCCTAAAGTGGTATGTGTCACCATAGCTTTCACTATACAACAAGGGATTTTCTCTGTCACGCCTACGCTAGCATTCGTGTAACACTTGTGTTCTCTAAGCTGTGTAGTTTCAACGGGATTTCCTAGACAATATCTTCACAGCCCTGATATTCGTATGAAATGAGCTAATCGAGTCTGATAGCCACCTCGCCTGGTGACCATGATCATAACTCATTGCCTCGAGAGATATTTTAGCCCTCCCCCGACTATTTAGCCAATAGAAATCCCAAAAGCATACTCCTTTTTGAGGCTAGTGCTGAAGATGTTATCTAGAAAGACAAAGGTAAGGTTCGCAACTAAGCCACCCGGCTCAAAGAACTGTCTCTGTCTGTCTGGATTCAACATAGAACTTGCCACCGAATTGCACCAGTTCAAGTTGCCACCTTCCAAATAGCACACAAAGGTAGACAAGAAGATGAGTGAAGAGAATCAATACAGTCTGACAAGTATAAGAGTGAAACAGAATGGGTAATGGTAGAAAGGAATATGAAAGATTACAGAGACTGAATACATGTGCGCTGGCCATTAACAACGATTTTGAGCCATGTCACCTATTGTCTCCAGCCATTGATTCCTAGAGTCCCGAGGGCCCCAACCCGGAAGTCTGCATCTCCCTACCTGACTCAGTTTAACTGTCAAGGATTTCATGGATTGATGAGGCCATGTTTTTGTTTGGCCACTACTTACTCTTTTCAACCTGCACCTATATCAGCTAGTAATGCCCGTCGGGAAGGCGATGGTTAGGCATGCGCACCACGTGACCTAGCCATCTCAATCTAGTAACTTTATAGCCTCGTCGATTGATTTTCCCTCTTTGCCCAACACTCTACGCCTAACGTCAACATTACTTACCTTATTATACCACCTAACGTGAGAAAGAGATCGTAGTCATCTATGATCGAAAGTAGTCAACCTTTTCATGTCTTCAACTCGCATCGGCCATGTTTCAGAGCCATAGAGAAGGACGGAGCGAACTGATGAGCAGTACACACGTCCCTTGGTTGATAGCCGGATGTCACGCCTACGCCAGAGATGGTGTAAGTCAGCGAAAGCAGCTCGAGCTTTTCGGATCCGTGCTGAGATTTCATCGCCAATCAGTCCGTTGGTGCTAATACAACTTCCCAAATAGGTGAAGTGGTCAACATGTTCTCTCACTTCACTCCCTATCACTAAGCTAGGAGTTGACGTAGTCCAGTCCTGTAGCAGCATCTTGCATTTTGCAGGGGCGAATCGCATGCCAAACATACGAAGATTGCTGCTCAAGGTGTTCAGAAGACTCTGCATTTTGTCAGCATCCTCCCCTAACAGGACTATGTCATCTGCATATTCTAAGTCCATTAGATTATTCCCTGGTAGCAAGTCGATTCCTAAGTCGTGACGTTCAGTTAAGGATACTTCCATTAGCATATCTATGATGAAGTTAAACAGAAATGGGGAGAGTGGACATCCCTGTCGGACACCACTGGTTGTTACCAATTCAGATGACAATTCCCCATAAGCCCTTACACGACTACGTGAGTTTGAATAGAGTGCCTTGATTAGTGCAATATACTTTCTTGACACTCCCTTCACAGTCAGACATTGCCATAGTACCTTTCGATCCACGGAGTCGAAGGCCGCCTTCAAATCAAGAAATATGACAATTGTTGGACGCCGAAAAGTGTGTCTGTGTTCTAGAATCTGTCGGAGAGTGGAAATATGATCTATGCATCCTCTACCTGGTCTAAAGCCTGCTTGAGAACACAACTACATCTATATATCCCATCTGAGCTACAATTCTCTTACATCAATTCTGAATACTAAACTAAACATTGAATCAATAAAGTAGTAGTGACTGGATGACTAAGTCTTCACATACACACACACACGCTCAATTACTCACCTGTAGATCACCATTAGAAACTGTAGACACCAATGGATTACAAATACCACTATGATGACAATCAGATATTGCAGGCAAATTTTTCATAGCAGTATTAAACGCTTCACTTGTAGCCTTGACAACTAATTCATCAGATATAGTACTACCATCACCACCACTCCCAACAGCAGCAGCTGATTTAATTTGTTTTTCATAATCCATTGCAACTTTAGCAGCTAGTAAAATTTGATTAATTCGTCTTTCAGTTTCTTGTTCTTCTTTAGATAACATATTCTCATCTGATGATGATAACTCGGACGATTTAACGGGTTGACGACTGGTGAAATTTGTTTCTTTACCCGACGACAGTTGCAGTTTTGGTAAAGGTAGATAATCAGATAATCTTTGATTCTCCAAGTAGTCATAAGTGGATTCTGTTCTATGCGATTGATTAGCTGCAGTATTCTGCGATTCAAGATTGCTGTTATTAGTATTATTATTATTACTATGGACAGATGAAGAAAGGGATGGTAATTTCAATGAAGTTAAATCCCATTGATACACTGATGTCTGTTCTACAGGATCTGAGTGCAACACTGGTGGTAATGACTGTTTGACTAGATTTGAAGTTTCACATTCAGCATGAGTAGTTACAGTGGCTAGATGTATGAGAAGAAATAAACAACATGAGTGTGATAACATTGGTATAATAGATGAATACAACAAAAGTCATTTGTTGCATTAGTATAAAAAGGTTTAGATCCACGCTTACACCTTT